>JACEEZ010000454.1:100000-108347 GCA_016584305.1 Chionoecetes opilio
CTGGACTGTGAGAGATGGCTACGAGTTGTGTGTTGGTCCCCATGGCTCCGGTACCAGAAACACCAACAGTTCTCTGCTTCTGAACTTTGCAAGGTCCAGAAGGTTGAGAATTGCAGGTTCTTGGTATCAGAGACCAGAGCTGCACCGCTGGACATGGTATAGTAATGCCGGAGGGGTAGCTAAGGAGATCGACCACATCCTCGTTAGTACTCGTTGGAGGATCCTCCAGAACTGCAGGGTTTACCGAAGTGCTGAGTTCTTTGGAACAGATCACAGACTTGTTGTTGCTACACTTAAGCTCATGTCAAGTCCAGAAGAATCTCAAGAGGTAACCATACTGTGTTTCATCTTGAGAAACTGAAGGACTTGACATGTGCTCATGAGTATGCGGTGGCAGTCTCAAATCGGTTTGATGTGCTCGGTGCTCTCGGGGATCCTGTAGAACTGTGGTATACTTTCAAACGTGAAACTCTACTGGCTGCCAAGGAGTGTATTGATGAGCGCCCGAGGTCAAGGCGTGGTTTTGTCTCGACGGAGACGCTGGAGAAAATCGAGGAGAGTCGCGCTGCCAGGCTGGCTGGGAACCGGGACCAGCACAGGGCTCTGTCACGCCGGACTAGAACCCTCCTGAGGAGAGACAAGGAGAGGTATGTCAGGAGTCTCGCTGAGGATGTCGAGGGTCATTTGAACGCTAATGACCTCCGACCCGCCTACCGAGCCCTGAAGAAGCTCCGTTCCAAGTCTCCTTCTCGGGCGAGTGCTATTCGAACAGCAGATGGGCGCCTCGTGTCGGACATGGATGGGCAGATGGCTCGTTGGGCTGATTACTTTGGGCAGTTGTTCACGGTGGACCCTCCAACTGAGCAGCTTCACACCACTGGGTTACAGGCAGTGGATGCCGATCCTCCCATTGACGAAACCGCACCCTCTCTTGACGAAGTCAGAGAGGCTGTAGCAAAGTTGAAGGTGGAAAGGCAGCTGGTGTTTGTAATATCAGTGCGGAGTCCTCAAAGCTGGGGGTGAGGCCATGATCCGCGGGTTGCATGCTGTCCTGACTGCCGTGTGGCAATCAGGTACCATTCCTCCTGACTGGAAAAGGGGGCTGGTCGTCCCTATCTGGAAAGGGAATGGGGACCGTCAGGACTGCAACAATTACCGCGGTATTACACTGCTCAGCGTACCAGGCAAGGTGCTTGCCCATCTATTGCTGACACGAATTCGCAGTCATCTGGTGAAGCATCAGAGACCTCAGCAGTCTGGGTTCACGCCTGGTAAGTCAACAACGGACCGTATCCTAGCGCTTCGTGTCCTGGTGGAACGCCGACGTGAGTTTCGACAGGGGATGCTTGCAGCCTATGTTGATCTCAAGAAGGCGTTTGACTCAGTGCATCGTGAGTCACTCTGGGATCTTCTGCGACTTCGAGGGATTCCTGCAAGGACTATTGGTTTGATAACTGGTCTGTATTCTGGGACTGAGAGTGCTGTGAAGTGTGGGGCAGGTGTATCCAGCTTCTTTCCTGTGAATACAGGAGTGAGGCAAGGGTGCGTCCTTGCCCCATCACTTTTCAACGCTTGTATGGACTGGGTATTGGACAAGGTTGTAGATCAAAGTGATTGTGGAGCATCCGTCGGCAAAACCAAGATCACTGATCTTGTTTTTGCCGATGATGCAGTACTCTTTGCTAAGTCGCTGGAGGTCCTGGTGATGGCTCTCGAGGCGCTGCACGTGGAGGCAAAGCCTTTGGGACTTGAGGTCTCCTGGCTGAAGACCAAGGTCCAGGTATTTGGAGACTTACTAGATGAAGCAGTACAGTCTGTTCATGCGTGTGGCGAGGACATTGAGATCTTGGAAAGTTTTACATACCTTGGTAGCGCAGTCCATAATGACGGCGGGTCACGTCAAGAAGTCTTACGGCGGATTGGCATAGCCCACGGTGTTATGGACTCGCTCAGCGGGAATATTTGGCGTTGTCGGTACCTGTGCAGGAGGACAAAGATCCGGATCTTCAAGTCGCTTGTGATCCCTGTCTTACTCTATGGTTGTGAGACATGGACACTAAATAGTGACTTGAAGAGACGAATCAATGCCTTTGGTAATAAGTGTCTTCGCAGAATCATGGGGTATCGCTGGGATGATTACGTGTCAAATCAGCGATTGCACCGTGAGACTGAATCGAGGCCTATTACCTGCATAGTCCGTCAGCGCCAACTTCGGCTATATGGGCATGTGGCACGCTACCCTGAAACCGATCCTTCCCATCGGTTGTATCTGTAAGAGACAATCCGGCGTGGAGGAGGCTAAGGGGGCACCACAAGGCTCGTGGCTGGGGCAAGTTGATGTTTCTTGTCGAGAGCTGCTTGGTATGGAAAGGAGCCTGCATGGGAACTCGCGCGTGGTGACCCCGGGAGTGGCGTCGTAGGGTGGGCGAGGCGACGCGCCCCCCGGCGTATGCCCCCAATGATTGATTGATATATATATATATATATATTATATATATATATATATATATATATATATATATATATATATATTATATATAAATTATATATATATATATAATAAATTATATATATAATGTATATATATGTATATATATATATGTAAATTATATATATATGTGTATATATATATATATATATATATACAGTATATATTATATATATATATATATTAATATACAGTTATATATATATATATATATATATAATATATATATATATATATATATAATATATATATATATATATATATATATATATTTATAATAATATATATATATATATATATATATATATATATACATATATATATATATATATATATATATATATATAATAATATATATAATATATATATATATAAATAGATATAAAAAAAATATATATATATATATATATATATATATATATATATATATATATATATATATTATATATATATAATAATATACTGTTATATTTATTTCTAGTAGACACGGGATAACCCAAACACTAAGTTCGCACACAAGTTTATTAAAGCGGAAATAAACACGAGTTACAGCGGAGGAAGGCCACGATAATCACAGAGAGGAGGCGTGTGTATTAGGGTACGCCGTATAACAAAAATTCTTTTTCTCAACTTTGGCATGCCAATTTCCTATGTAAAATGGAATTCTAAGACGATTTTATCTCATTCCATTTTTGCATTGAGCATCTTACTATGCAAAATCGCACTTTTATATTGCACCCTTATCGAATAATGCTTAAATGAGTACGCAGTGTCCGGTTGGTCCTATGTATTGCATCATGCACCAATATGAGTTCCAAATGTCTAGCGTGGTAAGCTCTTTCTGATCAGTTGGTTCATCAGGCACTACATCACAGTGTCACAGCCTCTACGTTGGCCTAGAACGTGTCCATCATGTCCTTCTTAGACCTGAAGCAGGACATGGTCTCCCGGTGGTGGGCCCGAGCCCGGATGAACCCGTCTCTGGCCTGCTGCCCCACCATTGCTGCCGCAGCCTCTGTCACCTGCTTCACGACGCTTTCGGTGCTCTGAGTGTGGATAGAGAACTCCGGAACCTCGTACGGCTTGACCAGGATCTCCTGGATCTGATCCCCGGACAGTGAACAGGTGAATGCCGGCTCGTGCACCTGGCCAGGCTGCAAGCTGATCAGTGTCTGCAGGCTGGTGGCTGACAAGTTCAGCTTGGGTGTGATGCGAGGTCTTACACTGGTGTCCCCATACTCCTCGCCAGCCCTCAGCTTCAAAATCTGGGTCACGGCGAACCTGCGGTCGTCCTCACTCTGACTCGCCATCAGCGAGAGGAGGACACATTCTGAGTGTGCGAACCATGCTCCTGTCCGCACATAGAAGGTCACAGCTGTTTGGACCTTCTTGGGCTGCGACCTCATCACTCTGAGCTGCGTGAAGATGTGCTTGGGGCCGTCCTCTAGTCTGTGGTGAACCTTGATGTCGTAGTAGAGTTTGAAGTACACCTGCAGACAGTACTTGACTAGGATTTCCAGGGTGTTCAGTTCTTTGCCAGTCAGTCTATGCTTTCTGGTCCACATGTACACGAGCGACTGGGCTGTGGTGAGCCATCTGGAGTGGGACACCTTGCCACACTTGATCTCCTGCAGCTCGAACGGGAGAACTCCCCGCTTCACAGCCTGGACCAGCTGGTAGGAGACCTGCTGGTCAGTGGAAATGTTGACCAGGATATACTCCGGTATCTCCGTGAGATCTTCACCGCCTGGCACTCCTCTGAACTCTGCGTTGTACTGCATCTCATTCACGCTGGACAGCAGACTGCACACTGGACCCGTGAAGCCAGTGTCAGATGAGGTAGGCCCGTCGATGCTGGTGATAAGGTGGCGCATGGGCAACTCGTTTGTGTGCAACACGCATATACTCCAGAAGAGCTTGCGTCCCAGCATCTTCTCCAAATGGGCGTGAGTACCATCCTTCCACCCCGTGTTGGCCCTAGTTGAGTCACCTTGCAGTACGATCAGTGAGTGAGTCGGTGGAGTCGTATGTCACCAGCAGATCATAGAGAGCCTGAGCCACCTTGAACGCAGGCTTCTCAGGTGGCACCGGGTCCTCTGGTACAAAGTGCCAAAGGTACCTTCCAGATGGCTCCTCTGTCACTGACACATGCTCCTCCCTGATCAACCTTGGGTGCAGTTTCCCATAGCTGTCGGGCACCATCGCCCTGGTCTTGTCCTTCCTCCCATCGTAACCCAATCCAACTATTTTGGTACCCTGGTTAGGGTACGCCGTACAACAAAAATTCTTTTTCTCAACTTTGGCATGCCAATTCCTATGTAAAATGGAATTCTAAGACGATTTTATCTAATTCCATTTTTGCATTTGAGCAATTCTTACTATGTAAAATCGCACTTTAAGCTATGTTTTGCATATAAATATAAAAGTCCATTTTTGCATAGCAAGAAGTGCTCAAACCAAAAAGTTGAAGAGGACAAACCACCCTTAAAATTCAATTTTACATAAGAAAACACCCTGCCAAATTCGAAATAATCTATATTTCACTTTTCATTGGACCTACGGCGTACCCTAGTTTGTATGCTCTCTCTGACGACCGATAAGTTACTGGCAGGATACTGGTCGCGAGGGCAGGAGGTGGGGGGAATTTGGGTCACCACAGTGAGGTCAGCCACACCTGCGTGGCGTGACCTTTAGGGTAATTAAGCAGCTGGCGTGAAGCCCAACATTGGGGTCACTACAATACTCCCCTTTTCACACACACACATACACACACACATAAAATAATATTAGTACGTGAATGAACAAAGCCGCTGTATTACTGCATTCGGAAGAACTGTGGGCGATGAATGACCCACTCCAAGCGCGTTGTATAGCCCTTAGGAACGAAGCCGTCCATAGACGTCCCAGCATCGCTGTCCTCCGAAGGCGATTCCACGACAGCGGCTGTAAGGTTGACGGGAAGGGCAGGAGGCGTGGAGTCGGAAACCGCCAGATCTGCAGGAGGAGAAGCAACTGGTGTAGGGGGGAAAAGGGAGGGGGAGGCGAGGATAAGGTGTTGGGCAGAAGGTGCTGGGTCAGGTGTAGGATGAGGATTGGGGGATGAGGGGGGGTGTTGTGAGTGGGGCAGGTGTAGATGTGGAATGGGGATTGGGTGGGGGGGGGGGGTGTTGTGAGCGGGGCAGGTGCAGGCTGAGGAGAGGGAATAGGGTTTGGTGTAGGATAGGCCTGAGGGGGAAGGGGTGGCGACGAGGCCGCCAAGACCTCAGCGCTGAGGAGGGGTTGATGTGGAAGGGAGGGGGAAACCCCCCGTAAGGGGGCAGTGGGGAGGATGACAAGACGGGGGTGAGGGAGTAGTGGATGATCTGAAGGAGGAGAAGGAATGGAAGGAAGGGGTTGCACATTTTGAGGGAGGAGGGGAGGAGGAGGTGAAGGAAGGAGATGAGCAACCTTCACACGGTCCCATGACGTCACATACGGGTGCCCACAAACTTCGAGGGTGACGTGCTTATGCAAGCGCGCCAGGACACGATATGGACCCTTATAGGGTGGGTCCAGGGGCTTCGTGTGCGCATCCGTCCGCATAAACATGTGTGTAACCGTTTGCAGCTCCGGCGGGAGGTGAGTGGAACGCGGCGGGGGCGTACGTGGTGGCGTGGGCCGTAGTGCAGACATCGCCTGCCGAAGCGCCGGGAGGAAGGAGAGGGCGTTGCTGGCATCCGTCACTGGGGTGAACTGGCACGGCAGTCGCAGGTCTTCACTATACACCAGCTCTGCCGGCGTATGATGTATATCTTCCTTCTCCGTAGCTCGGAGTGTAAGGAGGAGGATGGGAAGGGCGTCCACCCAGCTTGTTGGGTGTGGCTGGGCCCGTATGGCTTCCTTCAGGCGTCTGTGGAAACGCTCCACCATGCCGTTGGCTTGAGGGTGATACGCCATAGTACGCTGACGGCGGGTGCCCAGGAAAGCAGGCAGGTCACCCCAAGCACGGGACTCAAACTGCACGCCTTGGTCCGTGATGAGAGTGACAGGCGCGCCGTACAGCGCCACCCAACCAGACAGGAAATGAGCAGCCGTACATTCCGCGATACTGTCAGGCATGGGAATAGCGGCGCCCCAATGGGTCACCCTGTCCACACATGTCAGCAGGTAACGGTGACCGCGGGAGGCCGGCAAAGGACCCACCAGGTCTACATGGACGGTGTGAAATCGCTGGGTGGGCATGGGGAAGGTGTGGAAAGGGGCTCGTAGGTGTCGGTGAATCTTTGCAGCTTGACAGGCAAGACAGGCACGCGTCCATTCCTTAATGTCACGTCTCATCCCAGGCCATACCGCTCGCCTGCTGATGACGCGATGGGTACCGAGGATGCCGGGGGGGTTCAGGGGACGCCGGTCGTATAAGGACGCCGGTCGCTTCCCGCCAACAGAGCGCAATCTGGGTGCGGCGGAACGCGGCGGTGCCACATCGCCCCGCCCCCTTCCAACGGCTTACAGAAGGCGTTCTTATCCCGCCAGGTCCCGCCGCAGTACGCAGGACGACGTCTGCAACACGACCGTGTCCCGCCACATGCTGTCCTGTGACAGTCGCCCCGACCCGTTCCATTTATTTTTTAACATGCTCGAAAAAATCGGCCGCTTCGTCGCCACGTTCCGAACACGGGCACCATCGCGCGGGGGGGCAGACCAGGGGCTGGATGTTCGAACGTTCGTAACTTTCCGCCTCTAAGATCATCTTAGAGTGTTCATAGCGGCCATCTTAGATCTTGGGCTACGAACACCACAAAAATGTATTTTCAAAGGATCGTCCGAATGTTCTTAGCTCACGATGATGCGATCTTCAAGCTCGTTCCGTTCCGTTCCGACCATGAGGAATGGAACTCAGCTGACTGTCGCTTGGCCAATCAGAGGAAAGATTTCATCAACCTTTGAAATTGTTAGCCAATCATAATGCAGTTAGAATGTAAACAAATAGCATGCCTCCCCAAGGGAAATATCTGAAGACTGAAGACATATGCTCACTATATAACCTCCTGGCGCGTCCCCACACAACAAATTACAAACTTATAACCTCATTATAACCTGAACTGGTAAAATTCTATTTCTTTCCTACCCTTAGGTCTCGCTAGGAGGTTATTGGTAGGGTTAGATAAGGTTATAATGAGGTTAGGATAGTATTATTTTGGGGGTCATTTAGGACTTTAGGTGGGGTAAGGGGATGTTAAAGGGGGTAACTCTCCCACTTTATAATTACGTTTTAGAGGTATCTGAAGGGATTTGTGAAGGTCTGGATAGAAAAAAACACTAATAAGGGCGGGAAAGGATTATAATTTTACCATTTTAGCCAGCGCGAATAATTATATATGAATTGAATGATTAATAGCTGCCACTTACACCCAATTAGTAAAATTTCGGTAGTGGGTTTTCAACGATTTCGAGGCCGAAACTTAGTTTTCCTGAATCGTGTTAATGTGTATTGAATGAATATGGCACTCGTTTTTGTCGGAAATATTTTTTGTTTACAGGTATGGGGGGATGTATGCCCCGCAAACCTTGCACCGCTTCGCACTGCCATATTATTGATCATTTTATTTTTTTCTTGATATCATATGTTACTAAACCAAACCCCACCTCTAACCTAACCTAACTTAACCTAGTCTGATTTAACCTAACTTAGACGACTAAACCAAACCCCACCTCTAACCTAAACTAACCTAATCTGATTTAACCTAACTTAAGCGTTTATGGCTGAAATAACGGTAGATTTTCGGTAGTACGTACATGTAACGCCCTTATTATTCAATTGTACCTGGGAAATGGGGTTTTCAAAATACTCAAAAAAGAAATCTACAAAAAAGGGGGGAA
>JACEEZ010000454.1:108644-123644 GCA_016584305.1 Chionoecetes opilio
TTCCCCCTCCCGAAATAATACCGTCATGACATATTACAGTAGATGGGTTAGGTTGAAATTAAAGCCTGCATTCTAGTGATTTTTATGTGCTTGAACCCCACAATTTCAGTGGTCGTGAACTTACCTAGAATAACATCTCACTACCCCAGCTTCCATCATTGAACCATTCCTTCAATACTTTCGCTTTACTCATATACCATCTCTTAGAGTTGGAATAGAGTGTACCTACTCTTCTCAGACATCCATGCCCACCAATCACACATTCTTTTATCCTCTACATACTTTTTTAGGTAAATATGCAGTTTCAACCAATACTTCCTATTGACCAATACTCTACCATTTAAGTGTACCTACTCTTCTCAGACATCCTTGCCCACCAGTCACACATTCCTTTATCCTCTACATACTCTTTTAGGTATATATGCAGTTTCAACCAATACTTCCTATTGACCAATACTCTACCATTAAAGTGTATACCTAGGTACTCTTCTCAGACATTCTTGCCCACCAATCACACATTCCTTTATCCTCTACATACTCTTTTAGGTAAATATGCAGTTTCAACCAATACTCCCTTTTGACCAATACTCTTCTTACATAACTGGGGGGGCTACGCCCCCCAAGACCACCTGCTAGTTAACTAATCTAACCCGGGCATTGCTTACGTAACCTAACCTCACTGGGGGGGGGTTCGCCCCCCCAGATCCCCATGTGTTATTTTTTCATTTCCGACAGCTTTTGTGTGGGTTAGAAATACTCCTTATAATAAGAACGAAACGTTCAGGATACTTAAAACTACCGATTGGTTGTGTTGTATTGTATTGGTCTAAACTGCACTTATACCTTTATGTATTTCACTTTTCTACCTACAGTACATGCATTCCACGCACTAGTACACCGGTGCTCGAATGTCTCTTATCTTTGCCTCTCCGTAGCAGTGATGAGTGGAGGATGCAGTCAGTTCGTACACAAGTTGTTTCGTACACCAGTAGATTCGTACGCCTAAAAGTTGTTTCGTAGTCTATATGAAACTATAGTCGTTTCGTACACTTAGCTCAGAGTTTAACTTGATGACTATAGAGTTACGAAACGACACACCAGGTATGTACGAAAAAACTCAAAATCAGTGTACGAAACAACTAACAAAACCTGGGTACGAAACAACTTGTGCACGAAACTCCCTGTATTGCTAGTCCTTTCCTCCCCTAAACACACACATCAAGGTTACCTAGTTTATCTGCCGTTCCAGCACTCATTTTACTTAATCTGCTTCTCTATCCATTCTTCATACACCTTGCGTACCCACCCTTCGTTCGTTCCAATCTCACTTTATGCCAGCGCCATCCGTATCCTTCACTTGACTCATTCTCTCCATCTCATCCTTGTCTCCTATTCTCCTCCGGCCACTTCCCGCATCTTCCTCTCCCATAGCATCTTCTTTATACACTTCTAGCACAAGACACATTTCTTTTTTATTTGCACTTCACTCATTCCAGTCATCTATAGGCATTCGGCAGCATACCATTAATTGCGCTCTTCACATTCCCCCTACAGCGTCCTGACCAACCATAAACAACTCAACATGAAATAAACAACTAATAACATAACTTTATATGGCTTGTATATTAGAAAAACCTTCATCATGCGACCCTACGAACAGTGTGCGAGTGCTCTTCAGCAACCTTAGCACTATGAACAAATATGGTGAAAAAACGAACAAATATAGCGGATGGATGTTCGCAAAGATCGTTTGAAAATACCTCTAAACGCGTTACGAACGTTCCAAGATCATTCTAAGTGCAAAGATGATCTTAGAGACGCGTTACGAACGTTCGAACATCCGGCACCTGTTCTCTGGAGGCGTGAAGGTCATGTCGGCGTGTGAGGACGCCTTGGCGGCAGCTGCTGCCGTAGTAATTGTGTGTGGGCATCGGAGGAGACGCCGACGTACAGTCTGGGCTAGACCGTCCTTATTACATAACAGGAACAGTGCAGGACATGAAGATCTTGTGCGCTGTGTTTAAGAGGATGATGCCTGTCTCTTGCCACGCACAGTATAATAAAAAGGAGTATTTCATAGTTTCTTTCGGATATCCATGCAGAGTTGATTTCGATAATTTGTTGCGCATGATTGGCACTCATATATGTAAAGATGACACAAACTTTTGGCAGTCATATCGGCAACAGAACGCCTTGGAGTGACATTACGGTTTCACTGTACCCCTCTACAGTACCACTGGCACATGTACGCATCATTAGCTCCATTGCCAGATTTTCTCTCCTTTGTTTTCTTAAGTTCTCTTCTGAACTGTGCAATAAGGTTTATCATTTTTCTTTCTGCCTCATCTTTCTCCGCCTTTAGAATTGCTGCGATTTCACGCTACGCATCGGCCCTCTTAAATCTATGTTTATATAGAATATGGGTGGGATCCCAGAGCAAAGGATGTCCGCGGTAACAGTCGATCAATTGTACCATCTGTTCCCTCGTCCACTCCATGGTATACTATGTTGTATTTTGTGTTTCCAACATGTTTTGTTGCCAGTGTGAACGCACCATAAGCAGCACTGGCCAAAGCATAAACCAACATTACACTCACGGCGGTAGGATATTGGCCGTACCGAGAGTCATGATGAAGGGCGAGCGACGACCTTCGTCGACTGAGGAAGGGTACCATAAAATGGATATATTTCGGAACGAAGAGCAGCGACGACGGTCGAAGGTCGGCACGAAGACACGGGGGTAGCCGTGTCTTCGTGCCTACCTTCGTCGCTTCTCTTCGTTCCGAAAAATATCCATTTTAGGTCCCCTTAGAGCTAGTGCACTAAGCTATAGGATAGGAAAGATCGCCACCCAGGGCAAACCCTGGGTATACAGGCAACCAATACCCACATCTGGTTAGATACCAGCTACACCAATCTGAAAGAAAAAAAACACACTCGGGCAACGCCTCCCAACCCTGCGAGGCCGGGTCCGCCCCCCCCGGGCTATCATTCTTCTTTTGCTTCATCGAGTCACACCTGCTGCCTCCTGTAACACTTTGTTTTCTCTCTTCAGGCCATATGTGACACCTCTTTTTTTTTCGTATTTACTGGGTGTGTTAAAGTTTTTACCCTTCATGCTTCGTACCCTTCTGGGGGGTTTCAGGGGCTGAGTTAGTTTATTCTTCATCCCGGGTTGGGGCCCAAACTGTTCTTAAAAATATTTTATTCGGCTGGTGTCTGTGCTGTGTGTACCCTACGCCCCAAAAGCGCGGCTTTCCCCCTTTTTGTCCCCTGGCATTATTTCCCCCCGGGGGGTCCCTGGCCTGCCCTTCGGTTTCGTCATTCCCCCCACGCCCCCCCCCCCCCCCACCCTCCCAGGGGCTGGGCGGGTTCGGGGGTTTTCCGGGCCTGCCACGTGTGAGCGAGATGGGCAGGGGTTACGTCGTTCCCCCCCCCCCCCACCTCCCCCCCGGGACCCCCCCAAGGGGCTGGTGAGGGGGTTTGGTGGTTTCCTGGTCTGCCACATGGACTGAGAGGGGCGGATGTTACGTCGTTCACCCAGCCACCCCCCACCCCCCCCCCGGACCCCCCCAAGGCTGTGGGGGGGTTTGGTGGTTCCTGGTCTGCCACATGTGACTGAGAGGGGCGGATGGTTCGTCGTTCCCCCCCAAACCGCCCCCCCCCCCCCCGGCCCCTCCCGGGCTGGTGGGGGGGTTTGGTTTTTCCCTGTCTGCCACATGTACTGAGACCCTCCCGGGGCCGGGTAGGGGTTGGGGCCCCCGGGCTGCCTGTCCCCCCCCCCCCCCCCGACCACCCTTTTTTTCCCGGGGGGTCGGGGCATGCGTGGGGGGCGATCGGGGGGGTTTTTTTGGGGGGCTTTTCGTGTTGCGTAAAGCCCCCCCTTCCCTCTCACTTTTTTACCCTTTTTTTTCCACGGTCAATTGTGGGGCCCCGGGCTGCTGGTTCTTTTGGGTCCCGGGCCACAAGCTCTGCTCCTCGCACCCCCCGTGCCTTCTGTCGGACCTTTTTTCGTCCCCCGATTGCCCGTATGCTATGGTGGCTGCGCTCTCCTCCCGGGGGGGGGGTGCCCCCTGCTTTACCGGGCGGGCCTATGCTGACCTAAAGGGGTGGTGGTCGGGGCTTTGAAGTCTCGCAACGCAGCCACTTCCGTCTTCCGGGAGGGCCCGGTCTCTGGTTCTCGGCGGGCCTCGCCAATCGCCCATCCCCTCCTCGCTCGACCCCCGCCCCCCCTCTGTTTCCTGACTGGCGTCGTCGTGCTGACGGTGGGAAAGATCTGGGGTCTCCTCGTCCCCACCATGACCGCGACTCCCAGGTTGGGACTTGCCGGTGGGTCTGTGGCTCCAAAGGGCGGGTCGGCTTCTCCGGGCCTTCCCCCCCCCTCACCTCCTGTGCCCCGGGGGTTGTGGGCTTGGATGACTTCATGAACCCCTTTCTGGAAAATGGGGGGTCCCTTAACTTCTGGGTCCCTTTCCCACCCGGGCGCGCGGGTCCCCATCGCCTGCTTCCCTCTCCCGGTGCCTCCTGCTGAGTCTGGGGTATCGAGGATGACTACCTGGTGTGCTCCGCGGGAAAGATGCTGCCCAAACCCGTGCCCAAGAGACGACGGTTCGGGACTTCCGCTCCCCGGATTCCTGTCCGCCGGGCACTTCCTCCGCCTTTTCTTTGAGGTCCCCCCCTTCAGGTGCACTTCCCCCTTCCGCTGCGGGGATCCCTTGGGGGACTCCCTCCTTCTTCCTCCGCCCCTTTTTACCGGGCACCGATGCCGCCGTCATTGCTTGTGAGTCGTTGAGGGGCGGTTTGGCCTCGGTCTTTGGGGAGGGTGGGGGGGGCCCCATTTTCCGGACTTGGAGGTGCGCCGCCCGGGGGGCGGGGAAGGGTCCTCCCTCTACCGCCGGATTCCTTTCTCTCGCCTGGACCTCCCTCGAAGCACCTGCGGTTTCTTCGGGGGGCCGCTTTGGATGCTCTGGCCTCCTTACTGGCTCCCCTATTTTTGCGGCAGGGGCTTCCCGTCGGGAGGGAAGCCAGGATCCAGGGGGTTTTCTCTCGGGGCCAGAAACGGTTGCCCGGGGTGAAGGCCGGCCTGGACCCTCCCAAAGTGTGGAGAGGGGGTTTACCACCGGTGAACCGGGTCCTTCCCTTCCGGGGCCCCCGACCGGGTTTTCTCTCGGCCTCTGGGGGCTTTCCACGTGTGATGGCTGTTTCCTCCGGTGTCCCGGCTTTCTCCCAAAGGACCTCCCGGGGCGGGCGCAACCGGTTAGGAGGGCTTTTTTCGCTGGGCTTTCAGGAGGGGAAAACACGCCTCCCTTTTTGACCTTTTCTTTTCCCTTTTTCGTCAGCTGGGGGAAGGGCTCTCCCCCCCTCGCCGGGATCACCTTCCCCTCCCCGGCCTCCCGGTGGGATGTCTTCGGGCTTTGTCGACCGCCTGTGATGCTTCGCGCCTCCCTCCTCCCGACGGTCCCCCTGCCATTGACGGGGCCCCCTTTCCCCGCTTGGCTCTTCGGCGCGAGGCCTTTGGGAGCCTGCCGGAGCTGACTCGACAGCAGTTTCCCCGGATTATCCCTTCGATTCGGGGGTTTTGTCGGAGCCCCCCTTGCAGCGTGTCTCGCCCATCCCCCACACCGTCACTCTGGTGTCTATTCCGGCCCCCCGACCGTCCCGGCCGGGTTTTCGGGAGGGGGTCCAGCGTTCCGGGGGTCTTTTCGTCGGGAGGGCAGTCCAGGAGTGCTCACCCCCGTGTGGATGGCCCCCAGGATTCTCGTGTCCCAGTCGGGTGGGCCCTTTCCGGTTCGGGGCTCTGGGTCTCGGCCTTTCGCTCAGGGGGCCGCTACTGCCACAAGCCTTCCTCCCGGGGGGCTCTCGCTTCTGAGCCTCCCTTCCAGGGGCCCCCTGTCCAGGTTTTGGGCAGCCTGGCCGCAGAGAGATTGGGCCGCCGGGTGGTCCGAAACGGTTTTTTTTGGCCCCGGATTGCCCTACCGCCCCTTCGGCGACCTCCTTCTTGGACCCGGGCTCCCCAGGCTCCCGCCCACTGTCGGACATCACTCCTCCGGGGTATGGAAAGGCGCGGGGAAAGGGCTTCTTTTCCCTTTTTATCGTACCCAAGAAAGGGTCTTCGAGGGGGGGCTTATCTTGGACCTCACCGCCTAAAAGGGGTTTGTCGCAAACCCCGGTTCCGTATGCTGACCTTGGCCCGGGCCGCCTTCGGGTGGGCAAGGGGGCTGGATGGGGTCCCTCGTCTCAAGGACGCCTCTGGCATGTCCCCCTTCATCCTCGGTTCCAGCGCTTTCCGGCCTTCCCGGTGAATCGGCACGTGGCAGTTCCCAGACTACCCTTTTGGCCCCTCCATGCTCCGAGGGTTTTTACCCCGCAGCAAGGTGGGGCTCAGCGGAGGTGTCTGCATAGGAAATTTCCTCATGTAATTTTGGGCGATTGGCTGGGGTCCGCCCCGCTCGAGGAACGGTTCGCATGCTGGACCGAGCTTTGGCATTGGGGGGGGAGATGGGGTTCCTTCAAAAAGGAAAAATCCGTCCTTACCCCCCCTCTCCCCGCATTACTTGGCTGGGCATCAATGGGACTCCCGTTCGGCTGCGGTCCGCATTCGGGGGGGAAAAGCGGGCCAGCTTCATCACCGCCTCTTCCCGGGCCCCGGGGTCCCGCTTTTTGTCAAGGGCTTGGGGAGCCCTTTTCGGCTCCTCAACTTCGCCGCAGAGGTCACTCCCCTAGGCCGCCTTCGTCTCCGTCGCCTTGTCCGGGGGGTGAACCAGCCGTTCCGGTGCGACCCGCGACTTGCTCCGGCCCACCCCCCCCTGGCCCCCACTACTGGGCGAGTGGTTGGGGGAGGGGGGTTTTTCCGCGTGGGTGGGGGGCTGCCTCCGCCCCCCAGGGGGTTTGTGATTCGGATGCTCGGACGTCGGGTGGGGCTACCATCCTCCGACGGCCGACGGGTTTCGGCGGGTGGTCCGGGGTGGGGCGCAGACTCACATCAAATTTAGGACTGCTGGTTCCTCTTCTTTCCTCCGATCGAACCCGATCCATTAGGGACGGCTCTCTGCTTCGAGATGGAAAAACATGGTCGCGGGCCACTGTCTCAAACCCCCAGGGACAAACCAAATCCGCCCTTCTGTTTTCCCTTTTTGGAGCAGATCTTCGGCTGGCGGCCCCTTTTTTCCCCCTTCATCTGTCTCCAGGTTCCTGCCGGGGGTGGGAAATTTTGGGCCGCCCCTGCTCGCTTCCGGGGGTCGTCGGTGGAGTGGGACTTCGCCCGGGGCGCTTTGCGCCTCTGTCGGCGTGGGGCACTCCGGAGGTGGACCTCTTCGCGCCCCCCCGCTCTACCCAACTACAGGCCTTTTTGACGAGGGGGGGGCCCCACAGCTGCGGGGGCCCGGCCGGGCCCCCACGGAAGACTGGAACAGGTGCGCCATGTTTACCTGTTTCCGCCCCCCTGCACCCGTGTCCTCCTGAAGGTATGCAACCAACTGCTTCCTACAGGGGGAAGGGGACCAGGGGGCTCTCTCTGCCGGCGCAAACCGTGGTTCTCCGAAATGAAGGCTTGGGGTCCCTCCCCTGTTCCTCTAGGGGCCCTCGCTTTGTTGGAGGAGCCAGGCTTCTTTCCACCTTGAAGCTACCGCCTGGATTTCTCCGTACCTCTCTTTCCCTCGGAAGGGCCGGACCGGGAGCGGAGGACCGTTGGCGGCACTTCGCCCTCCTCTACAACAGTATCAGTCTCACTGGAAAGGCCTTTCCGTCGTTCCCCAACTAAAAGGGCCTCCGCGACGTCTCTGAAAACGGGGCGCCCTGGATTTCCTCTCCCTTTCCCGGCCCCGACCCGGGGGGTCCTCCCTACTCTCTCCACTCCCTGGCGGCCCTGGCTGACCCCCCCAATACGGTTGGGGGTTTGGGCCCCGGACCGGCGTTTTTGTGACCCTTTGAAAAGGGGTTTTGTTCCACCAAAACCCCCCCTCCCCGTGTCCTGGTCCCTTCTAGGTCCCTGGAGAAGGTTCCCGGTTTCCTGCAGGGCGACCAGTTTTGATGTGTCAGACGCTGCCGGACCTCGCCTCCTCAGAACGGCCTTGTTCCTGGGGCCCTGTCTTAGGGGTTTCGGGCTTCTCAGCTGAGGGCGCTGACCCGTTTCCCCCAGTGGAAGACCTTCTCGCGGGACGGCTCCGCTGTCTCCCTCTCCCTATCGCCCAAGGTGCTGGGTAAGAACGAGCGGCAGGACCACCGTCTCCAACCCGCTCGTCGTTCGGCTGGGTCTGCTGGGGGACACACCCTTGTGCCGGTTTCGGCCGCTCCGGTATTTACCTGGATGCTTCCGAGCCCTGGACGTGTGGACCTTCTGCAGTTCCTGTTCCGCGATCCTGCCATGGTCGTCCCTCACCACCAGGGGGATTGCCGGCCGGCTCCTGGACGGTCATCGAGCGGCGGGTCGGGTCACGCCCTCGCGCCCATGACGTTCGGGGTCGTTGCTGCGTTCGGGCCTTCCTCCGCAACCATTCCTTGGAGAGGGGTTACGGGAAGGGGGACAGTGGAGTACGGCCTCGTGCTTCGTGGCTCGTTTAAAAACCTGTCACACTCCATCGTGGACTTCACCCTGTGTTGCCCTGGGACTCCCTCCGTCCGGAGGGCTTTAGGGTGGTGGACGCCGGGCCTCCCCTGACGTCTCCGCTTGATTCGGGGAGATACTGTGGTATCCCCCGTTTTGTTCTTGTCGCAGTTGCTCTTTAGCCTTCCCGCGGGGGGTCGGGGGCTTCTTGCCCCCGTCTCCAAGGGCAGGTAGCTTAGTGCACAGCTCTAAGGGGACCTAAAAGGACGGCTTTGAGTATGAAAAGCTATTTTTGGGTCCCTGGACAGAGCTCGTGCACGGCCTTGGCCTCCCACCATTCCTTACCCCCACGTTTCAGCCCCTCTCCTCGGGGATGAATTATTGGGATGTTAGATAGCTCCGGGCAGGCTGGCGGACCACCTTCTCAGCAGGGTTGGCACGGCGGTTGCCAGAGTATGTTTCTTTTTCTTTGCAGAATCTGGAGTGTATAGCCTGGTTATCTAACCAGATGTGGGTATTGGTTGCCTGTATACCCAGGGTTTGCCCTGGGTGGCGATCTTTCCTATCCTATAGCTTAGTGCACTAGCTCTGTCAGGGACCCAAAAATAGGCTTTTCATACTTCAAAGCCGTCATGCTATGGTACCCTTCCTTAGTCGACGAAGGTCGTCGCTCCCCCTTCATCATGACTCTCGGTATGGGCCAATTGTATTTCCCTCGCTGCTCCCTTCGTGTCGTGTTGTCACACACATATTGTTACCTTCGTGAAGGTATTTTGCTTTTTGATGGAGTTAGAGCGGATGAGGCGGGAGAAGTGTCGCTCTACTAATCGAGCATGTGCACCAACACCCAATAACCCCCTGCCTCTGCTTGATGTGTGTGGTTTGTTTGCCGCGATGTGGGAGCAGAAAGCAGGGTCTAGGCGCTCGAAGAAATCAAGTTGTGAAGGAAATATAACTTTTATTGTTAGACGGACTCTGCTCATTTATTTTCTAGGCATATGCATCTGTATCAAACATGAAGTATTTGTTATATTTTTCCTATTCATATGTTTTACTACGTATTATCACATGTTCCCTTGTTTTTCTTAAATGCTTGAGCCTGCATTCCGTTGAGAAAAATAATATTTCCTGTAGGCTATATTTCAAAGCTTAAGAAAAGGTCAATTTATTGCCATGTGAGGCATACATAATCAAATGTTCAAGTCTCCTTTATAACTGCAATATATTGATTGATGTTTATCTAGGACAGTCTTATTTCCAATATATAGCAACACGCAACCATGAAACTGTTTTGCTCTTCTTTTTATTCATATGTTTATATTTTTCAGTCAGTACGAATTGATGGCTTTCTACCAACGTAGCAAAAATACTTGCTGGAGTGAACAAATATATTTTGCTTCTCTTTGGCAACACGGATTTTCCATCAAGTCCATAGCAGAAATGGCAAGAAGAAGCCCTACCACCGTCAGGAAGTGGGTGTGGCACTTACTGGAAGAGTCACTCCAGCAATCTCCACACACCATTACAACACTTGTGCTGCCATGCGTTTCGGCAGACTTGAATGCATTATATAATGCACTTTATATTTACCCCTGTAAGTGTTCCTGTATATGCAGAAATATATTTTAGTAAAGTGGAGTTTTTGTGGGAAACCTACCTCTCAAAGACTTTCGATCTGTGATACCTAGTTTCACAGATATCACTGCAAGTATTACTTAACAAAGGGTGCAATACATAAGTGATCACCTCATCCCTTCATAGCCTTACCAGGCCACCTGGGCTTATTGTATAATAAAGTTCGTGCTTTATCCATCCAAACCGAAGTAAATTGCACTGAAAATTTCGACAAAAAAAGAAACTCGCAATTTTTCGTACAATGTAAAGAGTAAGACAAGACATGTGAAGTGCACCTCGTGCAGGATAACTGTGGGTATCCAGTCAAATAGTTTATATCAAATTTGATATCGTTTCAACGGTATTTTTTCTTTTAACCGATTAGAATAACCCATAGTACCCGGTAGCGTTAGGATTTTAACTTCTCTCCACAAATTTCATGTGCTAGCTGCTAACTCTGCCTGCTACGTCTTGGCCAATATTTTATTTTACTCGTATCCCCATTTTCTCCATCCTACTACAAATCATTTTTGTTACATCACAAAGGACTGGCCAAGGACAACACAAAGATGTAAAAAAAGGCCCGCTTAGTTGCCAGTCTATATAAAGAAGAGAGTAAGATAATATCAATTAGGGAGGGTGGGCGAAATTTATTCGGGTGGGCTTGTTACACCTTATTGATCCGATTTAAATCGTAGAAAAGAGAAAAAGAGAAACAGGAAAGAGAGTTCCAGAGTTACAGTGAAGGAGGATAAAAGAGTGAAGATCTGATAACTCTTGCATTAGGAGATGAAGAGAAAAGGGGTGAAAAATGGTAGTAGAAAGTCTGGCATCGAGCGCACAAGGCATGGAAGGGGTAGATTGCAGTTAGCCAAGTTCAGAAGAACCAGGGGAGCATGAAAATAAACGGTAGAAGATAGCAAGAGAAGCAACCAGCTGCAGCGAGATTTAAGATTAAAGACCAGCCAGTCATGAGGAGGGGAGTTGATGAGACGCAAAGCTTTTGACTCAACCCTGTTAGGACAAGCGTTATGAGGGGATCCCCCCCCCAAACATGAGAGAAATTACTCCATACATGGGCCGGATTAAGGCCCTTGTACAGAGCAAGCAACTGGGAGGAGAAAAAATGGACGCAGACGCCACAGGACACCTAACTTTAGAAGCTGTTTGTTTAGCAAGAAATGAGTGGAGGTTTCCAGATCAGATTATAATACAGGATAGTCCAATAATATTAATTGTAGAAAAGGAGGGAGACAGTTGAGTGTCGTCTGAAGAAAAGGGGATAGTTGTCTGGGAAGGTATGTCAAGTGATAGGTGAGAATTGGGGTTTTTGAGGCATTGAACAAAACAAGATTTGCTTTGCCCCAATAAGAAATATAGAAAGATCAAAGTTAAGGATCTGCGGTATCAATCCGTGATCACTTAGTCCTGTTGAGTGGGACGTTCTAATGGAATTGACGCTGAAAAATGCGGGTAGATCATCCAGCGTAGGAGTGGATAGGGCATGAGTTAGACTTAGAAGATAATTACAATAATATAAAGACAGTGGGTGATCAAACGGAACACCTGAGGAACACCAATATTACATAGATCTTAGGAGAAAAACAATGACCGTCTTACAGTAGCGCAAATTAGAAAGCGGTTAGAAGGAAACTTAAAGTAATCGTCCAAACCATTTTTTTCTTTGCATAAGTATGTTGAATGTTCATTAAAACACCTAACCACAAAAAAATAATTAAATTTCCACGTCTTATTTCCGTAATAACAAAGACTACAAAAGCGCGTGAAAAAAATCATCCCCATCAAGCCGCTTACGAAACTTGCTGATGACGCCAAAGGAGGGCAACACAGGTGCATCACACAGCCCTGCCTTCTCCGCGCGCGCAAACCATCTGCCACACATTTATCGTGTCGTATCGGCGGAAACGGCGTGCTTAGCTCTCTGGAAAAGGACAGCTTTCTTGTTGCACCCATAAGGATGCAAAGTATGTGCCATACGCAAAAATATCATATCAGAAACACCCAATAGTCTTCATGTAGGCTATATTATTTATTTCTGTGTTCATGTGCTTCTTTTTTGATTGCCGCGGGGGATAGAGCACTGTTTTTTGTAACAAGTCACCGAGCCATGGTCGTGCGCTTTCTTCTAGTCGTCAGGAGCGTCTGGAAGCTCGGGGAAGGTACACCATTCTTGATTGCAATTATTTAAAAACGGCTGACAGGATGCAAAAAATGACAACATATTGTTGATATATTCGATAATTGTTATATTCTGACTGCATTAAATCAGTAATGATGAAATAGTTTGGACGATTACTTTAAGATGAAAGTGCAGAAAGAAGGACAAGAAACCGAAACGAGGGTAGTTACAAATAATTATTGTGCCAGACAAACCAAAGCTTTTGCATATGTCAAGGGCAACAGCAAAAGTTTCACCGAAACCTCTAAAAGGAGTGATAATGACCAAGATTCAGGTGATCGCCCATTACGGAAAAACCGTAATGACGATCAGAGGAGAAGATGTTGAGGCAGATAGATTGCTTAAGAATCTTGCTATTAAGTATAGATGGCATAAGCATTAGAAGGCAGGAAGTCAAAACTATAGACGGTAGTTTGAAGGATTAGAACGATACCCTTTAGTAACAGGTTGAATGTAAGCAAACTTCCAACAAGAAGGAAAGGTGGAAGTAGATAGAGAAAGACGGAAAATTTTAACCAGGTAGGGTGCAATCACAGAAGCACAGTTTTTTTAGAACAATTGGAGGGACTCGTCAGGACCGTAAGCTTCAAGTATCTAGGCCAGAAAGGGCAAAGAAAACACATTACGAAGGCTATTAATTGCAGGCATAATATTAGTCACAGGTAGAGGGATGGGAGGAAGAACAACCCCTGCATCAAACAGAGTGGAATTTTCAGCAAGGTTTGAGCTAAGAGTTCAGCTTTAGAATAGATGGAGACAGCTGTGGATCCATATGGGTGACGCATAGGAGAAAAGAATGAAGAAGTTAAATTGTAGAGTTGTATATGATAGATGCCAGAGTCACGAAAGGAGTTTGGATTCAGAAGATTGACAGTACTAGAATGAAGCAGTTTTGGTAAGTTGAAGAAAAAGATTTGGCATTATTACTGGGCAGAGAAACTATAGTGGACATGATAAATCAGGAGTGGATTGTTACAGTACGTTCTTGAAATGATGCAAAATTAAGAAGTAAAATCATATTATTTTCGTCTTTTTCTTGTAAACATTGGAATGGTTTTGTTTGTTTATTTATTTTCACTCATATAGTATGCCTTGATACTCCTCGGAATGCATTATAAAAGGACCAAAAATAATTATGATATTTTTTTATACCGAGGCTACGCAACAATATGGATACAAAATTTGCACCGTGCAGAACTCGAAGCTCAGGGACGCCGAGTTCACCACTTCAAGGAAAAAGACTTAAGTAAGAAGAACCACCTCCGACACGAAGAAAATCATAATCAAGATCTTAGGATGTGTGGATTCTGTAAGACTTAAACCCTTCGCACATTCAGTAATATATTTATGAATTCTTTCCAGTGGTAGCCGGTGGGAGAGGCTGAGGGAAGTGCTTTTCTACGTGCAAAAAAGTTTACTTTTCAGAGTACTTTGCTGACTACCAAATACGCTGATCAGTATCATAATCTTATCTTTAGAGATGTTTGTTCCATAAGATTACCACATAACAAATAGTAAAGCATGATAAATAAATGCCATTATTAGACTGAGTATATGTGCATTGTGCATCAACAATAAATTGACTTCAACTCGTCGTAGGAAAAAAAAAATTGAGAAAATATTTGACATGCTGTCTACAGAAAGAAGCAGAATTATAATAGTTTTCCATTGAAATAATTTGGGTTCTAATAAATGAATATGCAAATAGCTTAAACTAAATATTTTTCGGGAAACAACAATTATTTTTTGCTTTTTCCCGATTTTTTGTTTCGATCTCGAGTTTTGATTCACTGTGTAGAAATCCTGACAACAAAGAAAATGAATGTAACCTTATATCATGTTAAACACTTTTTTGAGGGTGAATTATTCATGATTTTTTTTATCGACAATTGATAATTATGGTTAGCCTAGTAAGTTCGCACTGTCCTGTCTCGAAACATTTTAATAATGTAATATTTTTATGTATGTTTAAGCAATGTTTCTATGTATGTATAGAAACGACGATTTTCATCAGTGTTTCAGGGATGGTCTTCAGAATCTTCGTCTATACAATAATTTCCTGACAATATGTTCCAAGTAAGCTTGGACCCATCTACTAACAGTAAGATATTCACACATATATATTTTGTTAGTGGGGTGGTTAGGCGCCAAGTAAGACAGAGAGAGACTCATTCTAGCTGATAGGAGTGGCGGAGATGCGAGGCGTGGGTTGAGTGTATGAAGGGAGTGGTCAACCCCATAATCAAATAAACATTTGTCTCCTCATTCGGATTCAAGATCCGATTCCTCCTCACTTGAGGTGACATTAAAGTGAACGCCTGAATGTCACTGCCAGTCAAGTACCGACGGGACATTCAATTTGCCTAGTAGCTTAGCGGTTTTAACAACAAATTATATGCCTGAAATATAAGTATTAAATGTTTATCACATTTCTTTGACAAAGTATGTTCAACATTTTATTATAAATCAAATTAAACGTAAATACTTAGAAGTACTCGAAGATGCGCTTTACTGCATTTATTATTTTCAAACAACTACAATTACACACTGTACACAAGGAACCATACAATATGTAGGTGCAAACACGCAGTGATATGCATCTTGATGTGTACATGATATATGTATTGTTCTACGAACGCGCCAC
>JACEEZ010000454.1:128644-146144 GCA_016584305.1 Chionoecetes opilio
GAAAACGGGAAAAAGGGAATTTTGGGGAAAAGGGGGAGAGGGGGAAAAAAAGGATCGAGAGAAAAAGGGAGGAGGAGAAAAAAGGGGAAAGAGAGGGGGGAGAGCAAAAAAGGGGGGCGGAGCAGGGAAGCGAAGGAGGGCGAAAAAGGCCGGAGCGGAAGAGACCCAGGGAGCAAAGGACGAAAAGGAAAAGAGGAGGCAAGGGAGAGGAGAGAGGAGAGGGAGGAGAGAGAGAAGAGAGAGGGAGAGGAGGGAAAAGAGGGGAAGAGGGAGGAAGAGTTAAAAGAGAGGGGAGAGAGGGGGGAGAGAGAGAAGGAGGGGTCGACGCCGCCGCGATTTTTTTTAATTTAAACCCTTTAATGTTGGCATGGTAATATTTTAAACAATTTTATCGAAAAAGAAATATGCCCAAGGGAAAGCTAAAAAAATTCTGTTTCCCTCTTGATATCTCCCAAAATCTTAAAAAGGCTGTCCCACAAAGTTATCCATGAGGGACGAGTTTTAATTGAATTTTTTCCAAGTTCATAAATATTTTTTTCAAAAGCATCAAAATTTGACCTTTATTTAATGTTTTTTTACTATGTTTTATGTGTTTAAATTTTTAAATAGAAAAAGCATTTCCAAAGGAAAAAAACAGTCTTTTCCTTTAAAACATGTAAAAAACATGGAAATATTTGCGGGGTAATGCCTTGAAAAAATTTCCCCCGGGGCCCCCCAAAGGGGAAAAACCAAAAAGGGGGCCCTTTGGCCCGCAAAGGGAGGGCCCCCCCAGAAAGCGTTTAACATAGGGTCATGAATGGGTTACCCTCTTACATATAGGGGCCCCTTTAGCCCCCTTGAGGGGAAAATTTGGGAGCTAAAATTTTAAAGGGGGAAAGAAGCCATGTGGGTTTGTTGTTGTCAAATTATCCAGGCGGGGAAGACCCGGGGAAAAACCGAGAGGCCGGGGGGGGGGTTAGGGCGAGGCTTGGGGACTTAAAAAGGGAAATATCCGGCAGGACCCCCCGGAGGAAAACGCTGTCCCCCCAGGGAACAGGGTTACGGGTGGGTTTAGGGTTGGTTCAAAGCAACCCAAAAAGGGTAGGGGGTTATTGTCGCCTGAAGGCAAAAAGTGGGGGGCCTGGGTGAAGGGAAAAAACCCGGGCCCTGGTTTTTTGGGCCGGGGCTTTCCCTTTCGGGCGGGGCCGTGGGGGTTTAACCCCCGTCCCGGGCCTTTTTCCGCCGCCCGGGGGGGACCAGGTGTTATTGTGGTGACTCGGGTATGGTATAAGACCAAAAAAACAGTAAATTTCCCAATTTGGGCAGTGGGGGGAAAACCTTTTTGGGGCTGCAACGGGGGGGCGAATTTGGCCGGGCCTTTTAGAAGGGCTGATGTTTTCTTGCGGTGGGCGTGAGGTGCCCTCTGAGTGTTACCAAAGAAAATTTTATAGTCTGGAAAGGAGTGATTGTGTTTTTTCCCATGTGCCGTTTGTGTGTGGGGGCCGGGGGTGGTGTTTGTGCCATTGTGGGGTACCCGTGCTAAAGGGCCCTTTGGGGAAAATTCATTGTTTTCGGGTTTCCTCAAATTAGCCCCACATAACCGAGCCCAGTGTCAGTTCCCACCCCGTCTGGGGCCCAGCCAGAAAGGGAGGAAAGTTATTTGGGGCGGCTGGGGAGGGGGTTTTGGGGTAAAAAGGGTAAAATATACGGAAACCCCCCCCCTTTTTTGTCTAAAATTTTCATAGAAATGTCAATTCCCCACTGCACGGGGTTTCACTTTGCATATCTCTTTTTTCGCCCAAATACTTACATAAACCCTTACAAATAGGTTTATATATGTAGAACGCTAAAAAAAAAGGTCGTTAAATGGCTTTATTTTCCGTTACCCAAACCGTTAAACAATTATGTATAAAAAATTTCCCATTATTTAGTATCGTAATCCTCATAGTATATTTTCCCTAAAAATCTTTCCCAAAAATGGGAAACTTTATACAAAAACAAATCCCCCCCCCCCCCAAACTGAAGCACTGAATGCAGGCTTTTGTGTCCAAGGCTGGCCTTTAGAAAAATTTCCGCCGCCAACCCTTTCCCCAAAAAATGGGAGACTTTTCCCAAGGAAACAAAAAAAAATCTGAAAAATGCGCACTTTTCCCCACGATTGCTTGCAGAGGGTTGCCAGAAAAATTCAAATTTTTGGGAAAAGGAAAAAAAATCAGCTTTTCTGAAACTATGCCCAAAAATTTACGCCCTATTTGCGTTTTTTTTTTTCATTTTTGGCGAATATTTTTCCCCCCCGGAGGGCCCGAAAGGGGCGCCCAAAATGTTTCAGGACTTTCCCTTCCCCGAAGGACACGCAAAAGCGTCCTAGGGAAAAACGTTTCCCAGAATGCCTTTAATTCCCAAATTTATCATTGGGCCCCCCCTGCTTTTAAAATTTTTTTAAACTCGTTTGTTTTTTCCCGGTTTTTTTTTGTTTTAATTTTCAAAATTTATCTTTTTTTTTCATTTTTTTCAGGATCACTCTGCGAAAAAAAAAAAAACCCAAACCCCACCTTTTCCTACCAAATTTTTTGTTCATTCAAAGGAGATATGTATTGGGGGGCATTTCCATATTTCATTCTCTTTGTTTTGGGAAAAAATCGTTCTTCCCTTTTTTTTTACCTTTAAGAAAACATATTATTTCCCAAAATTTTTTTCAAAGTTTTTTTTTCCCGTTTTTTTGGGAAAAGCCGCATTTAATTGTTTTTTGTTTAAAAACCCTTTAATTTAAATTTTCCTTATTTAAAACCAAACAATGAAATAAAACAAAAAAGATAAACAGGGCATACACGTTTTTAATGAAAAGGGAAATATTTTTAAACCCACTTTAAATTTCACAGTTCCAAAAAAAATTATTTCTGGGAAAGGTTTTGTATGAAATTTTCAAAGATTACAATTTTGAATTGTTTCATTTGTCTGGTATATAAAAAAAAAGTAATAAAGTAACCCCAACACGGCGAGATTGATTTTTTTAACTTACCTTCGTTTATTTAAAACTATTAATGCCAACAAAAAATATAGAGACATAAAATTAAAAATGTAATTTTGCCTCTTTCGTTTATAATATGTCAAGAAGAAAAAAAGCTCTTTTTATGATTCCCCTTTTTCCATCGTTGTTGTCAGGCTTTAGCGTCTTCCTAAAACAAAAGGTGAGGTTGATTTCACAAATTAAAGAAAATGCAGGGAAAAGACCAGTAAAGAAATATGCATGTTTGTCTAGCAAAAAAACACATTGTGAATCAGTGAGCCATTGTAGAAATACGGGGTTTTGGCGCTGTCGGAACCACTGTTTTCCAGTATATTATATTATCAAAGACAAAATCAGGCTTTTATTTGTTTTTGCTTTTTTACTTAAAGTTTTACGCAGTTTTAAAAAAAGAGGTGTGTAATAGATAAAAGTTTTCTTGCTGTGTTGAAAAATGTTTTTTATTTTCAATCTCTCTAAAAAGGGTTTTGTGATTCTAGTTTCATCTAAAAATTTTCGATTTTTTCTAAAATTCAATGTGTCTGATCTCAATTTCAACAAACAAACAAAATTTCCCCTCTGCGACTGCACGTAGTTTTTTTCCCCCTACGAGGCATTAATTACCGACAATTTTTTTTTCTTTAAAATAGGGGTGAAGGACGAAACCAAGGAGATATGACAACCCTTTGACAAGTTCTTTGTTCAAATCTACCAGACGCTTTTTTTAACATTTGGGAGGAGGTCATTGGTAATATTTTAAAAACTGGAGTCGCATTACTGTATATGTTTTACGTATTAGTAAGGGGTGGGTGAGAGTGAAAAAGTGGGGAGTAGAGAAGGGGAGGGGAAAAAGAGAGAGAGGGAGGGGAGAGAGGAGAGGAAGGGGAAGGGGGAAAGAGGGGAGAGGGGGGAGGAGAGGGGGGAGAGGAGAGGGGGGGAGGGGAAGGAGAGAGGGGAGGAAGAGGGAAGGGGAGGAAAAGAGAGAAGGGAGAAAGAGAGAGAAAGAAGGAGAGTAGAGGAGGAAAGGAGAGAAGGGGAAAAGGGAGAGGGGGGAGAAGAGAGAGAGAGAGGGGGAAGGAGGAAGAGGAGAGGGGGAGAAGAGGGGGAAAAGGGGAGGAGAAGAGAGGAAAGGGGGAGGAAGGGAGAGAGGAGAGGTTTACCACTACAAAACGGGCGTGGGCTGGGGAGTCATTGGTTTTTTAAGTTTTGTGATCCCTTTGTAATCCTCCTGCAGATTTGCTCTCACTGTTTTTGGGGGTTGATTTTTATCGAAAAACCCGAGTAAGCATTGGCGACAGTCGGGCATAAAAAAAGAAAATCATTCTAAACTAGCAAAAAACATCCTGGTTTTGAAAGGTGAAAGAGCTAGCAGCGTATACGTGCTACCTGCGACCACCTGACCTTACAATGAGCCCCCCCAAACCCTACCCCCCTCCTGGCCTTTTCCCTCTGGATTACCACCCCCGCCCCAACCCAACCCAAGGGGGAAACAATAAGCTGTGGAATGTCTTAAAAAAACCCCTCATTGAAAGCCCCAACGGCCCATTGATGCTACAGCCCCGGCTTCTGGTGTCAGTCTGTGGCCGCAAGTTTTCTACTGACAGAAGCAGTGAAAATGGAGAATTCCCCTAATATCTGCCAGTGACTGCCACAATACTTTTGGGAAGACGAGGGGAGTAAAAGGGCAACATAGGGTAGCTTTGCACCTCGGTGGGGTTAATGAGCCCATACTTTTCTTCCCCGAAACAACGGCTTGACAGCCTCCAATTCTTATCCCCACGTACCAGGCCGAGGGGGGATCACGAGGACGACCTGAGCGCTTTATAAAAAGGGGGAAAACTGTTACAGTTATTTAAAAACTTTTTCGGCGGAACCCTGCTCAACAAAGGCCCACTGACGAATTGTCTATTCGAACTGCTGGCCTTGCAGACAGGTGGTATGTGCTGGTGGGCCTGTCTTTAGGGGACACTCCCCTGGACACTTACGGCAGCGGGAAAACGCATCAAATTTATAGCGTTTTACCCCAAAAAACAGAAATTGGGGGTAAGTTGTGCCTGCGTCTCCAAGGAGGGAGTGGCAACACCCTGGTGTTTGTACTAGCCTCCCCTAATCCCCCTTTCCCTTTGTGACGGTGTGGAATAAAAAAATGGTGGATTACTACCTTTGAGGCGGGGGAAAATTGAATACAACGCACTGGAAAAAAGAACGATGACCAACAACTCTGGCAGCATTATATTACGGTGGAATTAAAATTTCTTGGACAGCCAAATGGGAAGGTAAAATAACCAAGTCAAGGGTGCGAAAATAAAAGGGCAGCTTTGTCAAAGCCCCGGAACGAAGTGGGTGTTTTCACGCTGGGTGAGCAGACACACCTGGGTGGCCTAACTTGAAAACAGAGAGCGGAGGACGGAGAAAACGGAAATATGCGCGCTACAAAAATTATTATTATACATTAAATGTTATTATTACATCGCTCGCCCACCACCATATTTTGGGCTATATTCAAGAATGCTCTCGAGTCCCAGTGGTGGATTTTTCCCAACCGTCGAACCTCACGCGCGATATAAAATAATTGTCGTCAACTCCCCGGGGGCGCGTGGAGAGATGGAGAGACGAACACAAGCGAGTCCAAGGCGACATTGTATTTTACTGTTTTACACATATCAATTTCCTTTTCCCACTAATTGATCATTTCTGCCTTTGTGGAAATCATCCATAAAACCCCCCTCTCAAAATTTGGTAGATTGGTGGTTTTGTTTCCGCCCCCCTTGTGAGTGAGGTTTTTTCCGCTCGTCATAGGGGCGTATAGGGATGTTATATATAATTATAATGGTAAGGGGTAATTATTAAGGAATTTAAGTAAATGATAAGTATGGGGATAATAAAATTAAAAATTCCCAGTAAAAAAAAAGGGACTGCACCTTTTAATTAGCACCTTGATTGGGGGGACGGCTATTGGTCGCTGCTTTTCAATTTGCAAAAATTGAGGTGGTACCCTGCCCCCCACCAAAAGGTGACAGTGAAATTTTTATGGTGGTCCCACCACCCGCCCCGGGAGAGATCAGTACACTCTAGCCCCTTCGGGAAAAAACATCTTTTGATCTAATAAGTGCTTTGTCTATAAGTACAAGTACATTTACACACAGTCCCATCAGTTAAATATTTCTTGATTATAAAGAAGATATTTGTAGTTACGTTAATTGTTCCATAATGTAAAAAAAATAGGAGTGTTTAAAATCAGCACAGATAACAATCCGCTGCGTCTGGATAGTTGGTGTAAAAACCCCGCCTGACGTTCAGCCCTCCCCCTTTCTGTCATTCACGGGGGGGCCGATCAGGGGCCCGCTCCATTGGATCACAAGGACAGGCAGTATTGTCCAATGCTTACCGCGATTCAACCCACTATCCCCCCGAAAAAGTACCCCTAGTTAGTTGTTTTGCTAGGAAATGTGCGGGATGAATAAAAAAAGGGGTTTGTTTAGGAAAGAACTCACTTTTAAAATTATGTATTGACATAAATTCCCAACAGCCTTAAAATAATAGCTTTGTAGTGTTCCCCATTTGCGTGAGGCGTTGATATAGAAAAAATTGCCTGAGTGATGGTTTTCAGACTTTTTAAAGTCCATCAAGACAAGGGATGACCACCACCTCCACCCCCACCGGTGGTGGTGGGGGTTTCGCCAGGGCCTCCTCACCAGTTACCCACACCCATAAGGCCCCTTTCCCCTAATTTGCCTTAAATATGACATGGGGCATTCACAATTATGATGTAACTCTCGGTTATGTTGAAACTCACCTGTAAGGTTTGGGAAAAAAAATAGATGGAAATAAGGCAAGGCGTAGTGCGGATAACGCAACCCGCGAGTGTACGGTGTTTTTTGTATTCGCCGGTGGGTGCAACGAAAATCTTTTTTTTTTTTTAATATAGCACAAAGTTTGTCCTCACAGTTCCACGCAGGCAACACAAAAGACGTAAAGGGCAAAAATTAAAAACCAGGACGGGATCAAAAGCAAAAAAAAAGCAATGAAAACAAATCCCTCGGGGCAGAAAAAAAATAGCAAAAAAACAGGAAAAACGTTTTCCCGAGACATCAAAATCCCTCCCGACAGGGAAACGGGTGCGTCGGGACAGTGGAAAAAAAAATAAAGAATTAGCCCACAAAAAAAACTTTAGCAATAAAAAATTGCTGAACATAGAACATAGAACAGAAGAAAAAAGGGAAAAGCTAAAAAAGGGCCGTGAGGCCTACACGAGGTAGTTCCTTTTACCTAACACCACCTACACCAATTTTTCATCCCCATCCATGAACCTACCCAACCCCCTCTTTAAAGCCCCCCAAGACTCTGCCTAACTAATGTCTACTGATTCCCATTCCTTTCATTCCCCACCCTTTTTGGAAACCCATTTTTTCCCTATTTTTTTTAAAAAAATTTTCGCTTTTCCAGCTTAAAATCCGTTATTTCTTGTTTACCCTTTTTAAATTTCCCTAAGAACTTTTCATACCTCCCTTTTATTAAATCCCTTTATTCAAAAAAACTTCTTCAGATCCCCCCCTTACTCTGCGTCTCTGAGTTATTTAAACTGAAATAGCTAAAACTCTTCTCATAACAAAAGTTACGATCCCTTGAATACTTTTTGTCACCCTTCTCTGCACTGATTCAAAAAGGCTATTCCATCCTGTAAAATGGAGACCAACATGAAATGCATAGTATAGGGAGGGTCTGACTAGGCCAAAAAAGCTTTAGAAAATTTTCCGCCCTTCTATTTTTTAAACAGTTGGTAATAAATCCTAACACTATATTAGCTCTATTTCTGTTAAAATACATTTTTTCTTAGGTCGGAGGTTGGGTCACCCTACTCCAAGATTTTTTTCACTTCTGATCTTTCACTTATATTGCGTATGGTGTATCTATTACCAGGTTTTTTTCTATCAATATTCAAAACGCTGCACTTATCAATATTAAATTCATTCCCATCTGTCTCCCCCACTCTTTAAGTTTATCTAAGTTTTCCCTGAAATATGTTTACATCATCTGTGCTCCAATAATCCTCCCCCACCTTGTACATCGAAAAACTTGCTGATATCACTGCTAATCCCAATCCAATCTTTGAGTAAAATAAAAAATAGTAATGGACCCAAAACAGCCTTTGGGGAACCCACTTGTCACCTGCCCCCTTTCAGTTTGAACCTTTAATTTTGAAACCCTTTGTTGCCTATCACTTAAAACCAAGCTCTGATCCAGAAGAACCTTCCCACTATTCCATGACCCTTTAAACCCCTTATTTAAGAGTCGCCGTGTGGTATTTTGCGAATCCTTACAAAAGCCAGATATTTTATATCATAATCATTATCATTATCTGCCGTCTCATAAATTTTCCTTTTTAAAACTAAAAAACTACCCGGTGCCCATGTTGTGAATCTTTGATCAAACTATGTTTTTTAGGTGCTCGCAAATGTTTTTGCAAAACAGATTCCAATAATTTACCTCACGGGACTTAGCAAAAACGAGCGATAATTTTGACTTTGGTCCCTTCCCCTTCTTAAATATGGGGACTACTTTTTCCTTTCCCCCAAAAAAAAAGGCACATCGCCTATCTTAACCGATTTCCAAAAAATGTGTATAACGACTCACTAAAACATCTTTCATCTTTTAATACTCGGGATAACCTCATCTGGTCCTCGACTTAAAAAATTTTTCATTTTTTCTATACCGTCTTCCCCATTTCCCTGTAATCACAATATCTTTGGTTTCTCCCCCTTCGCTTCCATGAAACATCTGTTCACTTTCAGGTTTGTTTTTTTTATCCTCCTGAGAAAAAAACATTTTTGAAATAGTCATTGAAATTTTTAAATATCCTCATTTTTTTTAAGCCCTCCCCCTGCTCTAATTTTAACGGCCCCCCACTAATTCCCTTGTCTTGCTTTTTTAACCCTAAAGAAGGCCTTAGGGTCGTTTTTTTTGCCTGTCCTGCTCCCTTAATCTCATAATTTTCTTAGCTCTCTTTTTAATCGTTTCACTGTCCTCGCCAAAACTTTAATTGTTTTTGCTCACCTGTCCACCCCAAACCCTTAAGCACATTTTTTCTTTTTACCCCAAATTTTGTTTAAAAACTAGTGGTCACCATTTGGGGTCACTTTCCTGCCCTTATCTGCCATAAAAATAATTATTTTGCCCTAAAATTTTAAATTTCCTTACAAATAATGTATAATCCTTTTCCCCACCCCGCCTCATTTCCATGTCTAACTTGCCACCAACCTCCAACTCTGTAACAAAAATCTTCCGTTTGTCAGTAAAAAATTATAATATTATTCCTTATAGGGCTCTTGATTGCGGGTTTAGGAAGTTATCCCGGATTTTTTTTTACAATTCCTCTGCGTCGTTGTCTGTTTAAAATAAATCCCCGTCTTATTCCTATGATTTATTTTCCCCTACAACGCATAGTGATTATATTTGAAAGGGGCCTCTTTTATTCTTCCCATATAGGACTAAATCATTTTTTACATAATTTTGGAGGCCTATAACTACCCCAAAACCATTTTATCGTTCCCCCCGTAACCTCTCCCCATATAGACCTATGCGTATCTGTTTTTATAACATTTTAACACAACATAATGTATCTCTTGCATAAGGCGCAACCCCTCCACCTCGCCTGCCTAACCTTCCTTGTAAAATAATTTTATACCCAGCTATCTCGACCCCGGATAAAATCCCTTTTCCCTGGATATCCAACCATTTTTTGTTAATGCTTTTAATAAAAATCATGTCACTATTTATTCCTCTCGGGAAATCTATTTTTTTAAAATACCCCTACAGTTTGTATAGTAAACCTTAAAGCAACTCCTCTTTTTTTTTGTCTTTTCCCCCCTTTATTTTTAACTAAACCCCTCCTCTCTTCTTCTTACGAATCACCTTTATTTCCCTCCCTTCTGATACTCCTCCAGGGGTCGCAAGTTCCTTTACCCCGACCCCCAGGGGCTAATCCCCCTTCTCTTATCTTAAAAAAAAAACGCGTGCATCTACCTCTTTCAAGGGATTCAGACAAATTGAACTCTTTCCCGAAAAGGCACCCGTCCCCGCGGTCGGGGGCATCCCGAAAAAGAGGTCCCCAGCTGTCGACAAAGGCCCAAACCCTTGGGTTTGCAAAAAAGGGCCCCGCCGGCAATTCAGAGCAAAGCCCTGGAGTACCACAAGTGTCAACATAGCGTCATGGAAGGAACCCACACCACAGGGGCCCCCTCCCTTCCCCAACTTTTTCCTACAGCTTCCTTGAACCGCCGTGGAATTCCCCACTCCTTACACACTCAAAATCGTTTTCCCCAGCGCTCAGGCAGACGATGGGGTTTTTCCCTTTGGGCCGCCATGCACTCAACTACTTTCACAAAAAAAACCTATCCCTTCCTGCGTAAAAATCACCGACTTCAGCGCATCCCTCCCTGTCACAGAACCTGCTGTCGAAGCCTAATTGACTGTCACCCAACAACCAAAACTTTTTCCTTCGGGGAAAGATGTTCGTTACCGTCCTTACCCCCTAATTTTCCTCGTGCGGCCCCAAAGTACCTGAAATTTTTTTCGTTTCCCCAAAACATTGTCATTTTTTACCCTTTTTTTCTCCTTCGGGCGGGCTGCCTGGATCAACTAAATTTATCACCAATCCCTTTTGACTTACTAGGGACCACTCCCTTAGTAGTACCCCCAGGCACGTCTCCTCTGGGACCCCCTCCAGGTAATCCCCCGCATGTTTTCCCCCCCCCTCACTCCCACTTGGACCTCCCTCCACACTTAAAAGATCGTATCTCTATTTCCCGCTTTCCCCACCCCGCTTTTTAATTCATTTACTTCACTTTCAAAAACACCATTTCAGGGCTTCAATGCCCCCAGAAAGACTTAAGTGCCACTCCACAACCCTTTACTGCACTCCCCCCGACCCTTCTCCCTCCTTCTACCCACCGTTTTACCCCTCAGACTCCTTCACTCCACCCTCTCCTGGATACTACACTACACACAAACACTACACACACAAAACACACACATACACACAACACACACACACACACACACACACACACACACCCCACACACAACCACACACAAACACACACAAAACCTATACGACACACACACCACTACTACGACACACAAAACACTATTAAAAAACACAAAAACCCCCACACACACCACACACACACACACACACACACACACACCCCCAAACACTATACACACACACCCCAAACCACACAACCACTATACAACACACCACCCAAACACTACTACACACACACACAAAAAAACTATACACACACACACAAACCTACTACCCCACACCCAAAAACTACTACACACACAACCCCAAAACCCCCTACTACGCACACACACACAACAAAACACTACTAGCACACCACAAACCACACACACAAAAAATACTACACACACACCCCAAACACTACTACTACACACTAGACCTGTTTTTAGAAAACAATTTTTTTTTATTTTTTACCCCCCCCAAGGTTTTCCCATGCTTTTTGACCCGGAAAAGCCGAAAATCACAACAATTTTAGCTAAAATGTCAGGAACTTTGCCCCCCATTGGACCTCAAGATATAAAACCCGCGACAGTAGAAAGCCCTAATTTTGCCCTTTCCCCCCAGACCTTTTTCACCGGGACTTTTGTTACAAATTGGGATAGAACAAAAAATTGGGTATCAAATTGAAGCATTTTAAAATTATTTCTGAAAAAAAAATCCAAGTAAACATTTAAGAAAAAAAGACACATCTACCCGAAAAAAAGCAAAATTTTCTGAAAATTTCATATAAATTTCATAAATATTACAACTGACATCAAAAAATTGTGACAAAGACTCTAAAAATATTTTCAAGTGGCAGAAAACTCTATTGCTATGAAAGGGGCCTTCACAGTCATTTTTTCAGAGTTTATTCTTGGCTTCAAATCGCTACGGGTATTCCACAGTTGGGAAAAAGTACGTTTTTTTCTGAGAAACTGTGGTAATGATGTTTGCGAAACAGTCATCATCTTGACTCCCCGCTCAGCAAGTCATTTAACTTTTACATTGCGACATATTCCCGGGCCTTGCGTGTTTCACTCCTTGGCCATGTCGCCCCAGGTTGCAGAAGCAGTATACTCAATGCCAAGGGTGTCAAGCAAAAGATGACTCTCTGGACCAAAAAAGATCAACCCGAGTCGTTTGGCGTAACCCGAGGGAACATGGTTTCCCTCGTCTGAAGCTATTGGTTCTCAGGGCGGCAGCTTGGCAGCAAAAGTCCCTTTCTTTTTTCCCGAGTTGCTACCGAAAGAGAGGCAACGGCACAACTCCTGTGTCAGGGACCACTTTTGGTTTTCAAGTTTTTGTAGACTGCCGACAAACTTGGGTCTGTTCTCTTTTAACTTTATCAGTCCTTCATGAACTGCAGATAATTTTCGGAGCATCTCAGCAATGTAAGACATCCACATGGGTGTATAGAAAAGTCCTAGAAAAGGTTGAGGCGTTCCAGCTTCACAACTTTTTTTCATCGTCTCCCCGCTGCTCAGCAAACATGAAATCTTTATAGATACAGGTTTCTGGCCATCCACCTGGCCGATGAATGGCTCCAGGACGACCCCCAGTGGATTCCCCGGGGGGGGGGGAAAAGGGGTGCTAAGGACATCAGGTAAATCAGCCATCTCACGGTAGGGCAGCTTAGGAGGCTTCTCCGACCTCAGGATTTCCTTAAATTTTTCCTTTCCCCTCTTTCTTTTTTTATTCAACCCTTTTTTTCTGATGGGCAGGGTTGTAGGGTTGTCTGTGGTTTTAAAATCTTTCCCAAACCCTTAAGTGTTTTAACCAAAGGGTTCTCTGGGCTCTGACCTTGCCCAAAAATTTCCCCCAAAAGAACCAAACACACTTCTAGAATGTGGTGTCTGCAGGCCAGGGTAAACACCTTCCTGTCAACTGTTGTCCAGAAACTTGGCAGTCCCATGTACTCCACGTTGCTGCCGTTGTGTCAAAGCAGAACAAGGGCAGTGATCAATCCAGTAAGCCCCCATGCCTCCAGCAAATCCATGGATGCCCCCTGCCTGAGCCGTTCCTGTTTTAGCTGTCTTCACTGGGACTCCCCGTAGCTTGCCTTCAGGGTATGCAGGGGTCCCGAGACAAAACACAGCCAGAGTCTCTGACGTGGTCCCAGGATCACTTCCCCGGGGCATCTCTCAGCATCTTGCCATCCCCGTGGAGAGCGCAACTTGGGAGGGTCCCCGCTAAATGTTGCCCGTACTCCTGGGTGAGTGGTCCTTGTCAGCATCCTGTTCCCCTTTGTTGTTGAGGTTTGAGATGACAAAATTTTCCCCGGTAGCTCCACCCCCTTAATGTAGCAGAGATAAGGTGTCACTTGATTGTCAGACAATCCCCGACGATCGCGGTACTGCAATGTTTAACCCCCACTCCAGACCCTCCTGGGAAAAAGTGAGAGTCCGTGTTTGGTGATGTGAAAATCCCGGACGAGGTTTTTGGAATCCCTGTCCTCGCATTCCCTTCACTGTCGGTTGGGGCAGCCCAGGAGACACATCAGCAGCAGTCCCTTTGCTTGTGGCAGCTGAAAAATTGAGAAATTTTGGGGACAAATTTATATCTTGTTCCCCTCTCTGCTGGTCTTGCAGCCCCCTCTGCTTTCTGCTGGGGGCCCTGACTCAAATATCTTGTCATGACCAGACATGTGGGCCTTTTTTCTGTCTTTGATCCGGTAGAAAAACCCGATGTCCCTTTTCCTTTTTCTCCCCTTTATAGCAGTCGGTTTCTCTCTATTTCCTGGAGGCACTGAAGCTCCCAGTCGACAGGTATCTAATTCCAGGGGCAAGGGGACCCTTTTCCCTTTCCCGGGGCACTGTTCCCCTTTTTTTCCTTGCTAGATCTCTGTGCTTTTTTTGAAGGGCATGAAATGCTGCGCGCATTTTACTGGTCATGGTCTTTACCTAGCCCTCTGCCCGAAAGGGATATAAACCCCCTGTTTTTATTTGGCGAAAGGGCTTGATGCTTAGGATTCCCCCTTTTTTTCGGGAAAATCTGGAGATGGGGGAAGTATGGAAGGCCTGTCGTTGGGGGTAAATGGGAGCCACTGATGCGGAGATGGGTAGCCGATCAGGAAGGTTTTCTTTTACAGCTAGACAGGTGGCGTGACGCTTGTCTCTGGGCTGCGGTGGAGGTTTGAATTCAACTTTGCGTCCTCGGAGCTCCTTGCTTTTTCGCCATAGTGAAGTTTCTTTTGAAGATCTCTGGATTTGTTAGCAGGTTTCAACGATCTCAACAAAACAAACAGACCCTTAGATGTCATGCTAAAACATTGTGAATTTGTGACTAAAGTGAAAAAAAATATATTTATTTAATTTTTTTTTAAAATTTGCCCGTAAAAATATATGTAATATTTTCCCTAAATGTTTCTAGATTTTTATGTTTTATCAGCATCTAATTTCTTGCTTTAACCCGCTTATGCCCCTTTTGTGAAAAAAAAAGGCGAAAACAAAAAATCAAAATGCTCCGAAACTGGGTTTTCAAAAAAGGATAGAATAGAACTTCAGCTTCATGAGGCAAAAAATCCCGACATTTTGGGTTTTAATGGTTGTAATTTTTGACTTTTTTCCCGGTCAAAAAAACCTTGGAAAAACCCTGCAGGAGGGGATAAAAAAAAGGAAATTTCTTTTTTTTTGAACAGGTCTAACAACACACAACAAACACTATCACCCCACACAAAAACCCACAAAAACCCCCCCCAACAAACATACACACACACCAAACACAAACCCCTACTACAACACACACCACAAAAACTACTACATACACACACACACACCAAAACACCACACCCCAAACACACTACACCAACACACACAAAATACTACACAACACACAAACACTACTACCCACACACACACAAACACTATACACCCACAACAAAACATACTACAAAACAAAACACAGCAAAAGCGGGAAAAAGGAGCCTTCCCTTTTTCTACGTCCCCGAGCCGGGCCATCATCTGCCAGTTGCCATGAGCGTTTTTTTAAGCTCGGGGGGAATTTTCAGATTTTGATTTCGGATTCCAAAAAAGGCTGACTGGTGAAAAAGTGCAAAAATATTGTGATACACTCGAAAGGTATACTCTAACTACATCAAATCAGGAATGATGAAATGGTTTGGGACGATTACTTTAAGCGCCGGGAGGGGTAGTGTGTTCACGCTGTGGGGATGCAGACACACCTGAGTGGTAAATCCCGTTAGTTTAGAGTTCGATCTGAATGAGACCCCCTAAATCCCCTTAAAAAAATTTCTCACCTCGGTGGCCCAAGAAACCCACAGCCCGTCCATTAACTTACCTTGATTTGAGGGGATCGGGGGACCAGGGGGGTGGGATGAGCCTCTAATCACAGGCGTCACAAAAAACTCCCCCGCCTGCTCCACCACGGGCGAGGGGTAACCTCACAGCCCCAAGTGAACCCCCAGGGCCTACCCTCCCACCCCTGGGGTCACTGCCTACAGGCGCTATATGCCAAAAGTAAAAAAAAAAAAAAAAAAAAAAAAAAAAAAACAGAGTGCGAGCGGAAAAAGAAGCAACCGAAAAAGGGGTTGCCACAAATGTTTATTCAATAAATGTTATATGGCACCAAACCCTCCCCACCCCACCTAGCTGACCCCCAACAGTGATGAGCGGGGGGGGCTGCACCAAAACGTTGTGAAAACTTTTCTACCGGCCCCACTGCGGAGAGGAGTCGATGGGAAAAACCCGCCCTCGCAACCCCCGGGAAAACGGAAAAGACGACCCCAACAACTACAGAGGAGAAGGAAGACAGCAGGAAGAGGAAACGAACGCATGCGGGGAAGAAGTAGCAGCTGGGCTACTAAAAAATATAATTCAATAGATTAAAAAGGGCAGAAAATCACACCTAAAAAAGGGTTGTTTGAAGGATTATATTGTTTACCCTTCTTAGGAATAGGTTGAATGTAAGAAAACATCCAGAAAGACAAAATGGTGAAAGTAGATAGATATAGACGGAAAAGTTTGACCAGGCAGGATGCAAGCACAGAAGCACAGTTTTTGTAAACAATAGATGAATCCATCAGCATACTAGGCTTTTTGAGGATCAAAGCTAAAGAGGATATATAAAAGTGAATTACGAAGAATCGTATAGTATAGTAGGCTACAAACATTATATAGTCGGAGGGTCGAGGATAAGGAGGAACAGGTCCAGATATATGTTTGGCTAGGTGCCAGAAGTCACGATAAGAGTTGAAACAAAGTAGATATATTTTGACATTTTTTATTTATATGAAGGAGTTTTTGGCAAGTTAAAGAATATATTTGGCTTGATTGCGGGCAGTAAAATAAATATAGGCTATGAGTTTTAAGAGATGGTTGGCTAATATACAGTCTATGAGCCTCCTTTCCATCTTGGAAAGCACGAGAACGAGCATAGTTAAGCAAAGGTGTACGAGCTTGAGGATTATACAAAGTGTGTAATGTATGCCTCCATGTCAGAGACTTTTACCATCACAGGTGCTCTGAATAAAGATATGCTTTTCTGTCATGGAAGCAATAGATATATGGATAATAATAGTAGCACTGTCTTAGTTCCTCTCACTTAGCTGAGGTGTAATTGCCAGAAACACATCCGCTTATGGAGGTCCTGTAGTGGTTTTGGAGCAATAAGACGTATACAAGATTTTGATCGGAGGAGCCCAATGGAAAGAATAATTTAACGTAATTAGCTGAAGAGTTTGAGGTTACTTAAATGACATCAAGAATGTTGGGCGTGTATTCAAGGCGATCAGGATTACGGGTTGGGTGCTGCACCAGCTGCTCGAGGGCATGCAAGATTGCAACGTTGAAGTATATAAAGTTTATTGCCAAATAACAATTATATACATGAATAAATATATACACATTTCATAGGCATTTGTCTGCTGAGCATGAGCTCTCTAGCAGACATAAAATCAGTTAACATAAATGACATAACTATACGATGACGGCAATAATTTGCAAATGAAGATTAACATACAAAAATATAAACTCATAGTGACAACATATTTTCAAAAACAAGTACCTAACCGACATATTTCAGGAGCACAGATTGACTGCATTTGTATTATCATTATATAGCAACTTGACTTTGCAAATTATATATTTACTGTTTGAGTTTAAATTTATATAAATTGAGATTAGTTACTGTTTTCATATCATTTGGTAATGCGTTCCAACATTTCGGGCCAAAACAATGTATTGGAAAGGTGTGCAGTGTTGTTCTTGGTTGTGGACATAAGTTAACATTGTTACCTCTGCTACTTAGGCGGTGGTCAATAACTCTAAACATTTTTACTGTTGTGATTATTATAATTTAAATCATTATGTACAGTGAGAAGACACAAAATATTTAAGTAATAATTCAAATTTTATAATGATTTAAATGATACTAGTCACAACATAAAAATGTTTAGAGTTATTTCAAATAACTTAACCACTACTGGCGGTGTGTGT
>JACEEZ010000454.1:151144-196700 GCA_016584305.1 Chionoecetes opilio
TTGTTTCGTTTTGTATTTCACTGCCATATGATGTAAAAATGTAACAAAAAATAATTACCTCAAACGCGTAATTTTCACTCGCATTTCACTCCAGTTTCATTAATATAATGCTGTTATGCTGGTGTTTAATGCAAGGATCCAGGGTGTTGTAGTGGTTTATTTGTGACGGTCTGACGCCGTGCAACATATACATTGCCAGACAAGGGTATTCATAATGGCATCACTACATGCCTTAACAGTACACGGAGCCGTACTTCTAAAACTATTTCATAATATCTTTGATTGCATGTAGGGATATCTACGTATACAAACTCCTGGACTAAAAGAGAAGGCAAAAGTGGAGTGTTACTCACATGAGAAGTCTTGTAAAGGCGTCGAAAATTTGTTTTATGCTGAAATCTTCTTGCTGAGACTGTTACAACATCTCATGTAATACTCATTGTCTAAATCAATAGTAGAGTCTAAAGGTCTACAGACTAATTTGTTAGTGTGGAAGTCTGTGTAAAAGTGTAGGATCAATATTTATGTATACACATAAAATTAATTAAAGAAGGCATTGCAAATAGATTATGGAAAATCCTTATAGTGCAGCAGTTAACCACAACAATTGTGCATTTTATGAGAAAAGCATGAAATTCCTAACATAGTTAGTGCTTACAATAGGTTTTATTTTCAGATGTAGAGGGAAGTCATATTTGACCTCTGAGGACCGTGAGAGGTCAAATCCAAGATGTCCACCAGTCCACCGGGTCTAATGTTCAAACGTGCTTAATTTTGGAACCAAACAGTGTAAATCAACATAATTTAAGATGCTATTTCCAACTACATTGAGGATTCTCATTCATTTGGTGATACTTTTGAGATCATCAGAACTCAAGGACATGGATTTAGGTCAAGGTCAAGGTCAAATTACGTAAAAAATGTGAAATGTTAGTGAAACTTCACCTTCATTTTGACAATATAGGGATAATAAAAAAAAAGAATGATACATAATAGACCCACGGTTCTAACCATAGACCACTATATCTCTGGACTGTTCACGCGACAATGTTTTGAAATTGCCAGGCTGCATAGCGGCCCGCGGCCCGCCCGACAAAGAGATATAGTGGTCTATAGACTATCATATGGATTGGTTTATCAGTATATATGATATACTGTAATCTTCGTAAATGTTTGTTCTATAATATTATCAAATAAAAAACAGTAAAACACGCTAAAGAAATGCCATTACGAGACTCTGAAGAAATATGCATGAACTTAATATTCACTTCAACTCTTCGCCATTTAAAACTTTGCGAGTCAACTTTTATCATGAAGGGTATCAATAGAAGCGCAGTTGTATTAGCTTTCCATTGGTATATTTCGTTTTCTGATAAATGAACTAGAACCATGCATAAATTAGCGTTAAATAAATAAATAAAATCATCAATCGGGTAATTTTCCCGATTGATGAGGTTATTTATTTACTTATATATTTCGTTTTCTGATATATTTCGTTTTCTGATAAATGAATTAGCACCATGTATAAATTAGCGTTAACTAAATAAATAACCTCATCAATCGGGAAAATTACCCGATTGAAGATTTTATATATTTAGTTAACGCTAATTTATGCATGGTGGTAATTCCTTTATCAGAAAACGAAATACATTAAAGGAAAGCTAATAAAATTGCGCTTCTATTGATACCCTTCATGATAAAAGTTGACTCGCAAAGTTTTAAATTGCTAAGAGTTGAAGTGAATGAGTTCATGCATATTTCTTCAGTCTCGTAATGGCATTTCTTTAGCGTGTTTTACTGTTTTTTATTTGATAATATTATAGAACAAACATTTACGAAGATTACAGTATATCATATATACTGATAAACCAGTCTATATGATCCGTATATATATATATATATGAATCCGAGCGGCCCTCCGACTTAAGGGCCATTGTGCAACAGGCCGATATTCCGTGCGCAGTCCAGATTTACAGTGGTCTATATGCTAGCATATTTAATACTATATATAGATAACAGTAGACCTGGATTGAACACTTGTCGCATGACTTGCTATGAACCTAAAACAGGTTCATTACCACTCACAAGATATCCACATATTTTCAGCAAATTGGATTACAGCTTCCATAGAATTATCATTTATATCAGGCAAACTAGTACGGATCAATGTATTTAGCTTATGATAACTATCAATCTTCCCACTCATACTATAATTCTCGAATTAGCACTATCCACAATTTCCGAATATCCTATTGTAATGATAAAAATCTAAAAGTCTCCAGAACAGAAAGAAGCACAGTGCTGTGCACTTGAGTGCAGCTTTGGCACACTTGCAGCGTCCAGTGCACTCTTTCTTGCAGCGACAGTGGATCAATTCATGGCACAATCTTGGTGCTTCAGGGAGAGTGGTCCAAATAGGCTGCCACCCATGTGTTTCCTTTGTCCAGCCCCAGTCAGATGGCTCTGGCATCTCTGGATTCATGACCAATGCATGGTTCCAACAGTTGGCCTGGTAGCAAGTGCGCTTGATGTGCTGCATGAGTGCTGCCTGGGTTGGAGGAATGTTCTCTAGAGTTCTAGACTTCTGTGTGAAGAGCAGTTTCCTGGCATCATTCACTTATGTTATCTCACTGGTTCGGTCGTACATCAGCACCACAAATCGCTCTAGCAGTAACATTGATCCTTCACTGACCTCACTTGGCATGCATAGGAGTTCATTGAAAGCATTATTCACCTCTGGGAAATACTTCCAAGTTTCCCACGTAGTCTTCTTTCCTCTGCCATCGAATGCAGATACAGTGTCACATCCGGTGAAAGCGTGAAGGACTGGGAGAGTAAGACACTGTGTTGGATTCATTGTGGCAACTATTTCGTGAACAGATATGTACCGAAAGCTTGACCCGACACCAAAGGCATCCCGCAGCTCATCAGGAGCTGTTCTGCTGAATGAAGCCATAGCCAGTACTACCACACCAGTATCAATGGTACGTATGATCACCTTCTTACACCCCTTTTGCACAGCATCTGCCACATGCAGAAGTAGACGAGTGTCGGCCTCCTCTTGCGAACATGGGACAAGGCAGGCCAAGGATGACTCAACAGGAAAGCAAAGAACTCCACTTCCGTGTGTTGCATTCAGTTCCTTGTCCTCTGTTAGAGGAAGCTGAACAACTTCGCGATACAGGAAAGCAAACAATTCGGTTTTGTTCTCATCACATCGAAGGAAGTATTTCCAGTTCTTTGGTATCACAATAGAAGGAGCCATCCTTTTCCTGGTGCCCTTTCCCCGCTTCTGTCTGGTTGAAGCTGGCAGGTAAGTACACAGCCCAGACAAGAAGGTCAATGCGGCTGTTATTCTCAAGTTGAGCAGATATACTATATGTTGCAAACACTCTTTCTCCATACTCTTTAAATGTTCTTGATATTCCAGGATTTAGCATTTGAACCACAGCTGCACTATCGAAAACTGTTGCATCAGCCACAGACACACTATTGTTTTCGAGTAAATATCCAGTAGATTCCAGGCAGCAAAGTAGATCTGCTTTAATCCCAATCCAAATTTTCCATCCAGTTGACAGAGCTGGCGGGGCTGCCTGGGTTTAATGTGAGAAGAAATTGTCTATGTCTCCATCTCGTGTTTGACAGGAGATGTACAGCCTCGAAAAGAGACCACAGTCAATTTTCAATGTTGCGAGCTGTGCCTTCTGTTTTGACTCAATCTTGACCGGTGGTCTACAACAGTGGCAATTTGTTCTTTGGAATCGTTTGTGTGACAGGTGTTGTACACTGTTCTAGTATTTCTGTCACAAACTTGGTGTAGTGCTCCTCATTAAGGGTATCGATCCTTATCACAGTTTCAGAAACTTGGGTATCCGTGATGTCCCTTGTGTCAGTTACTAAAGGTCTTGATTGTGTTCCAGAAATGGATTCCCCATCTCTTCCATCACCGTCACAAGTGCCTTAACTTCCTTCAGGAATGTTGCTTGCACTCCAGGTAGCTGGTCATGGTGATGGTGTCCAGTGTCACTAGTAACAAGCTGTTGCTGTCTGGCTTGTTGCTCAAACTCTGTAGTGATCCTGGAAATTTCGGGTCCTGCTACCATCCAGCGTCTGAGTGCTCCTGGATTGCCTGTCAGTCCAATAGCCCCACCAGAACCTTTCACCATTTCATTGTTCTGCTCATGGCACTGGTCAAGTGCCATGACAGAGAACTTGTTGCTGGCTTTGTGCACCATAACATTTCCAGACTTAAATTCTGCTAGGATATCTGAGTGTTTTTCATCTGGTGGATATAAACAATACATAACTATGTCACATCCCACATCCACCACAAGCACACACTTACAAACACACACACACACACACACACACAGACACAGACACACACAAAGACACATGCACATATACACAACACACACACACACACACACACACACACACACACACACACACACACACACACACACACACGCACACACACACACACACATACACACACACACACACACACACCACATACACACACACACTGACAAGCTGAATATAGTGACACCACTGGGTGTTCATTAACAAATGTAAATGTTTACCTTGACCTTGACCTAAAAGCATGCTCTAATTCTGGTGATCTCAAAAGTATCACCAAATTAATGTACATCCCGAATTTAGCTGAAAATGACACCTTCAATGTTTTTCTACTCTTTTTGGTTTTAAAATTTAGTGTGTTTGAACATTGGACCCAGTGGGCTGGCGGCCATCTTGGATTTGACCTCTCACGGTCCTCAGAGGGACCTCCTCATAATCAGCATTATGACATACTGTATACTAACTATTCTAGAAGTTTCATGCTTTTCTCAGAAAGTGCATAATTTGTTCTAATATGAGAGCTTATCCGCTGTACTATTAGATAAATGATGCCTTAGAAGTAAAGGCATCAAACGCAGTTGTGTCCTGATACTTTTACCAAACTGCCAAAACAATTTACTCGCATATAATAGGCAAAGCTTTGGATTTTTAATTAAGTAACTATTTACACTTCATTTAAAATTCAAAAAAAATGTTTACATCGTAAAACACATTATGAAACTCAAATAACGGGAATGAAATATAGCTTTGTTAAGAAGAAAAAACTTGTATCATCTATAACTTACAAATTTCAGGTTTATCAGGCAGGCTCAGCTGAACGTCGCAATGGAGGAGAGTGGGAATATACACAGGGCCGTGATGGAGGACGACCCTAACTCGCCGGGAAAGAAACGACTGAATTTCACAGGCTATATGCCTGTAGTCTTTAATTACCTTGTGCAAGGACTAAATATGACGTGAGGATTCGATATAATCATCGCCTATTTTTCATTAGCAGAGTACTGAGTTTTTTTTTGCTGCTCAAGACAATTTTTTTGGAGATATCAATATAAACTATATTTAAGCACCACCTTTTCCAGGTACACTTACAAGCGGCCAGCGGACGGTCAATGGGGCACCATACAGCAGGATGGGACCGTCACAGGCATGGTGGGCCAAGTGTTCAGAGAGGTAATGTTGCGTGAGGGTAGTTATTCATAAACACTTGACTTATTGTACACGTTTTATCATACTTGCTTAACCCTTTTAAAGAATGATATACTGTTTATTAATATGCTTACTTTTTTTTTTTATCTAGGAGGCTGCCGTTACTGGCACTCTTTTCGTTAAGGATCCCAGCCGGGCAGAAGTAGTGGAGTTCACGCTTCCCTTAACATTCGGATATTTGAAAGTATTTGCTGGTAGAAGTTCTCCCGAAATAGACTCTTGGGGTTTCATCCTACCGCTACAGCCTCTGGTGTGGGTTGTCACCTTGATATCCCTCGTAGTTGTGTCAACAACCATGTTTATATATTACGTACTACTTTGTAAGGAAGTGGATGTCATGGAGCTCATTAACAAAACATTCAACAACACTGGCATATTATTCCAACAATGTAAGATTTCCATTTTTCCACCCTCTTACGTATTACTTTCTCTGCACGTAGTTGATGTATAAATCTCCATGCATCCGTCTTTTCTCCTGTGGTTGTTGTTGTTACTTTGATTATGTCCATGTTTGTGTAGTCCTTTTGCATTAACGTCGATTTGTTATGCCTTTTCATTGGAATATTTGCAATACATAGCCATTATTCAGTAAATATCTAATTTTCAAGTCAAACTACCTACGAAAATTGAAGAATTGCAACATAAAATACAGAATAATTAGTATTGTGATACTGTTGGGACCATGCATTGGTCATGAATCCAGAGATGCCAGAGCCATCTGACTGGGGCTGGATAAAGGAAACACATGGGTGGCAGCCTATTTGGACCACTCTCCCTGAAGCACCAAGATTGTGCCATGAATTGATCCATTGTCGCTGCAAGAAAGAGTGCACTGGACGCTGCAAGTGTGCCAAAGCTGCACTCAAGTGCACAGCACTGTGCTTCTTTCTGTTCTGGAGACTTTTTGATTTGTATCATTACAATAGGATATTCGGAAATTGTGGATAGTGCTAATTCGATAATGGATGCCTCGTGTCGGACACGGATGGGCAGATGGCTCGTTGGGCTGGGTACTTTTGAGTACTTGAGTACCACAGTTGTTAACGGTGGACCCTCCAATTGGGCAGCTTCACACCACTGGAATACAGGCAATGGATGACGATCCTCCTATTGACGAAACCGTACCCTCTCTTGACGAAGTCAGAGAGGCTGTAGCAAAGTTGAGGGGTGGAGAGGCAGCTGGTGTTTGTAATACCAGTGCGGAGCTCCTCAAAGCTGGGGGTGAGACCATGATCCGCGGGTTGTATGCTGTCCTGACTGCCATGTGGCAATCAGATACCATTCCTCCTGACTGGAAAAGTGGGCTGGTCGTCCCTATCTTGAAAGTGCAAGGGGACCGTCAGGACTGCTACAATTACCGCGGTATTACATTGCTCAGCGTTCCAGGTAGGGTGCTTGCCCTTCTATTGCTGACACGGATCCGAAGCCATCTGCTGAAGCATCAGAGACCTCAGCAGTCTGGCTTCACGCCTGGTAAGTCAACAACGGACCCGGATCCTAGCGCTTCGTGTCCTGGTGGAACGCCGACATGAGTTTCGACAGGGGATGCTTGCAGCCTATGTTGATCTCAAGAAGGTGTTTGACTCTGTGCATCGTGATTTACTGGGATCTTTTGCGACTTCGCGGGATTCCTGCAAGAACTATTGGTTTGATGACTGGTATTCTGGGACTGAGAGTGCTGTGAAGTGTGGGAGCGGTGTATCCAGCTTATTTCCTGTGAATACAGGAGTGGGGCAAGAGTGTGTCCCTGCCTCATCCCTTTTCAACACTTGTATGGACTAGGTATTAGGCAAAGTTGTAGATCTAAGTGATTGTGGAGCATCCCTCGGCAACACAAAGATCACTGATCTTGTTTTTGCCGATGATGCAGTAATCTTTACTGAGTCGCTAGAGGTCTTTTGGTGATGGCTCTCGAGGCGCTGCTCGAGAAGGCAAAGCCTTTGGGACTTATGGGCTTCTGGCTCAAGATTATGGTCCAGGTGTTTGGAGGCTTACTAGATGAAAAAGTACAGTCTGTCCATGCGTGCTGCGAGGACATTGAGATCTTGAAAAGTTTTACATACCTTGGTAAGGCAGTCCATTATAATGGCAGGTCACGTCAAAAAGTCTTACGGGCGGATTGGCATAGCCCACGGTGTTATGGACTCGCTCAGCACGAGTATTTGGCGTTGTCGGTACCTGTGCAGGAGGACAAAGATCTGGATCTTCAAGTCGCTTGTGATCCCTGTCTTACTCTATGGTTGTGAAACATGGACACTAAATTGCGATTTGAAGAGGCTAATCGATGCCTTTGGTAGTAAGTGTCTTCGCAGAATCATGGGGTATCGCTGGGATGATTTTGTGTCAAATCAGCGATTGCATCGTAACACTGAATCGAAGCCTATTACCTGCATAGTCCGTCATCGCCAACTTCGGCTATATGGGCATGTGGCACGCTACCCTGAAACCGATACCAATCCTTCCAATCGGGTTGTGTCTGTAAGAAACAATCCGGCGTGGAAGAGGCCAAGGTGGCGCCTACAGTAGTCGTGGCTGTGGCAAGTTGATGTTTCCTTTTTTTTTTTTTTTTTTGTTTTACATCTTGGCCTATAGCGCCTGTAGGCAGTGACCTCCAGGTGTGGGATGGTAGGCCCTGGAGGCTCACTTGAGGGCTGTGGTGGTTGGCCCTCGCCTGTGGTGGCGCAGGCAGGATTTTTTATATTGACGCCCGTGATTAGAGGTTCATGCCGCCCCCCTGTGTCCTCCGATGCACTCACAATCTAAGGTAGAGTATAATGGGCAGGGCATGTGGGTGTTCTTAGGGCCGTACTTTTAAAATCATTCGCAAGTGCTGGCGAAAGCGTTCGCCAGGCGCTCCGCGATTTCTTACTTTTAAACGCCACGAGCGCTCCGCCAGGCGCTGCTCCGCCAGGGCTGGCGTAGGAGAAGTATTTGAATAGCCTGGCGAACGTGAGCTCTGGTGAGACCTCCCTCTCACCGGGCGATCAACATTTTTTACATTTAGCTCATACTTTTTACAATACTACTAAGCATTTCATGAGATAGGAAACCTATTGCGACGGTAAATATGTGTATGGCAAGTTTTTTCATGGAAAATAAGTCATGTATATTATTTTCAAAACACCATCGAGGTTCCAGCGCAGCTGACAGCACCAGACACCTCCATCCCCCTCCTCCGCCCGAGGTGAGTGTTTTTTGCCTTTTTGTCCAATATTTTTTGGTTTAGGGACCATATTGCACAATATTATGTATACATTGGATGTTTTGGTGATGGCATCTTTACATGAGCTATATCGATCAGAGGCCTCTCACCCTCATAAGAATCTCAGTGAGACGTGATTATATCATTGTGCTCCCGCCACTTAAATATATTATTTCTGTGGTACATCAGATAGAATTGAATTCGTTATTTTGCACAATATCAGGTTATGTTTTGGTGATGGCGTCCTTACATTGAGCTATGTCAGAGGCCTCTGACCCTCATATATATTACACGTGAGACATATATTGCTCCCGACACTGCAAATTATTTTATTTGGTAAAATTTTACCTTATGACCAGAATTCTCTACACATTTGAGCGTATGGTTTCTGTTTACCTTAATAGATTCTGAAAAACATTCTCTCAGTGAGTTTCCGTCGCAAATCACTACTTTCGGAGATATAAGATGTTTTTTTTTAGGAAGGAGAGTGTATAGGAGGAGGGGGTGCAGTCAGTTCGTTCACAAGTTGTTTCGTACACCAGTAGATTAGTACACCAAAAAGTTGTTTCGTAGTCTATATGAAACCATAGTCGTTTCGTACACTCAGCTCAGAGTTTAACTTTACTACAAGAGTTACGAAACGACATCAAGTATGTACGAAAAACTCAAAATCAGTGTACGAGGGGAAACTGGGAGGGGACCAGAAATATCCCCAGGTCGGACAGTCTTCAATATGTCGACCCGAGGTGTCTTGATACTTTTTCTAGCCTTCTCTCCTTAAACTTCTGCAACATTCGCGGCCTTAGATCTAACTTTCTCTCTGTCGAACACCATCTCTCCTCCTCTAAACCTCATCTTATTTTCCTCACCGAAACTCAGTTGTCTGTGAGCACTGACAGCAGACCTTTTTCTGTCTCCTCTTACTGTCTCTATTCTAATTTTAAATCCAAAGCTGGCTGTTGCGTATATGTGCGCAATGACATCACTTGCTCTCGTGCCCACGCCTTTGAATCTTCCGAATTTTCTACCATCTGGCTTCGACTTCAATGTCACTCTCTTACTAAATTTATCTGTGCTGTATATCTCTTACCTAACTCCTCTGACTATGTAAAATTCTTCGACTATTTAACATCAAAAGTGGAGCACATCTCATCTCATTTTCCTTTAGCTGAAATTTCCATTCTTGGGGACTTCAATGTTCACCACCAGCTTTGGCTATCATCTTCTTTCACTGACCAACCTGGTGAACAAGCCTACAACTTTTCTATCCTCCATGACCTAGAGCAGCTGGTGCAGCACCCTACCCGTATTCCTGACCGCCTTGGAGACACGCCCAACATTCTTGATATTTTCCTAACTACTAACCCTTCTGCTTACTCTGTGAAACTATTCTCTCCGTTGGGTTCCTCCGATCACAATCTTATTTCTGTAACCTGTCCTATCACTCCGGTACCGTCTCGGAACCCACCTAAGCGGAGGTGCTTCTGGCATTTCAACTCAGCTAAGTGGGAAGACCTAAGTCAGTACTACTCTGATTTTCCATGGAATGATTACTGCTTCCATGTCAAAGACCCATCTCTTTGTGCAGAGCGCATAACTGAGGTCATAGTCTCTGGCATGGAGGCGTACATTCCACATACTTTCTCTAATCCTAAAGCCCATCAACCTTGGTTTAACTCTGCTTGTTCTCATGCTGTCCGAGATAGAGAGGTGGCTCACAAACGGTACCGTAAGCATCCATCTCCTGAAACTCATGCCCTTTATATTTCTGCCCGTAATCATGCCAAATCTTTACTTCAGCTTACCAACAACTCTTTCATTCATATAAAATGTCAAAATCTTTCTGAATCAAATTCCTGTCGTGACTTCTGACATCTAGCTAATAACATCTCTAATAATTTTTCTTCTGCATTTTTCCCTCCTATGCTTCACCCAGATGGCTCCACAGCTGTCTCATCTACTTCTAAAGCTGAACTCTTCGCTCAAACATTTGCTAAAAATCACAACTTGACTGTTGACAGGGCTTGTTTTCTCCTTCTCCTTCCAATCCCCTGACCTTTATTATGCCTGTCATTAGTCCTTCGGAATTTAAAGTTTTCTTTGCAAGCCGTTTCTGGCCTAGATTCTCGGAAGGCTTAAGTCCCGACGGAGACCCCTCCTATTGTTCTCAAAATATTGTTATTTGTTCTGTGCTTTGCACCTTGCCTGGTCAAACTTTTCCGTCTATTTTTTATCTACTTCTCACCTTTCCTTCTTGCTGGAAGTTTGCCATACACATCCAACCTTTCCTAAGAAGGGTGGACCATTCTAATCTTCAAACTACGTCCTATAACTTTGACTTCCTGCCTTTCTAAGTTTTAGAATCTATACTTAATAAGAAGATTCTTAAGCATCTATCTGCTCACAATCTTCTATCTGATCGTCAGTACGGTTTTTCCCTAAAGGGCGATCTACTGGCGATCCCTTTTAGCTTTCCTAACTGAATCTTGGTCATCCTCCTTTAGGGGTTTCGGTGAAACTTTTGCTGTTGCCCTTGACATATCAAAAGCTTTTGATAGTCTGGCACAGATCTTTAATTTTCAAACTACCCTCATTCGGTTTCTATCCTTCTCTCTGTACCTTAATTTTAAGTTTCCTTTCAAACCGTTCTATTGCAGCTACTGTAGACGGACATTGTTCTTCTCCTAAATGTATCAATAGTGGTGTTCCCCAGGGTTCTGTCCTATCACCCACTTTCTTTCTATTATTCATTAATGATCTTCTAAGTCTAACTCAAAGCCCTATCCACTCCTACGCTGATGATTCTACCCTGCATTTTTCAACGTCGTTTATTACACGTTCAACTTAACAGGAACTAAGTGATTCACGGAGAGATGCCACCGAACGCCTAACTTCTGATCTTTCTATTATTTCTGATTGGGGCAAAGCAAACCTTGTTTTGTTCAATGCCTCAAAAACCCAATTTCTTCACCTATCTACTCGACAAAACCTACCAGATTAAACCTATCCCTCTTCTTCAATGACCCTCAAATGTCCTTCCCTTTTTCTACAATGAACATTCTAGGACTATCCTTTACTAAAAATCTGAACTGGAAATCTCCAATCTTTATCTCTTGCTAAAACAGCTTCTAAGAAATTAGGTGTGCTGTGGCGTCCTGCGTCCTTTTTTTTTTTCCCCCCCTCCCAATTGCTTGCTCTCTACAGGGGCCTTATCCGTCCATGTATGGAGTATGTCTCACATGTTTGGGGGGGATCCACTCATACAGCTCTCCTAAACAGGGTTGAGTCAAAAGCTTTTTCGTCTCATCAACTCCTCTCCTCTGACTGACTGTCTTCAATCTTTAAATCACCGCCGCAATGTTTGCTTCTCTAGCTCTCTTCTACCGTTATTTTCATGCTCACTGGGTCTTCTAACTTGCTAACTGCATGCCTCCCCACTCCCGCGGCCTCCTGCACAAGAATTTCTACTCATTCCATCTTATTCTGTCCATCTTCCTAATGCAGGAGTTAATCAGTATCTTACTCTTTCATCCCTTTCACTGGTAAACTCTGGGAACTCTCTTCCTGTTTCTATTTTTTCCACTTTCCTATGACTTAAATCTTTTCAAAAGAAGAGTTAACAAGACACCTCCCGAACTAAATTGGCCTACCCCTTTGTTTTTATGTTATTTTCTTACTGTCTTCTTTATAGGACTGGCCAAAATAAGCGGGCTTTTGTGTTACCCATTTTTGTTGTGCCCCTGGCCAGTTCCTGTGACGGAAAAAAAAAAGAAAAAAGAAAAAAAACAAACTAACAAAACCCTGGGTACGAAAAACTTGGGGTACAAAACCCCCCCCCTGTAACCATGGGACAGGGGTGGCCAACCCTTTTGTGAGATTTTGATCTTTTTTTTTTCCTACAGTTACCCTGATGCAATTTTTCCCGCCTAAAAATTCAAACAAAATTCCAAAAAAATGTAACTGTAACAGTGTAAATTTTTACCCCCCATCGGGGAAATGGAGAGAGAGGAGAGAAAAGAGGGGGGGAAAAAAGAGAGGGGAAAAAGGGGGAAGAGAGGAAAAAAAGAAGGGTGGGTAAAAAAAGGGGGAAAAGAGAAAAGGGGAGAGAGAGAGAGAGAGAGAGAAGAGAGAGAGAAGGAGAGAGGAGAGGAGGGGAGAGAGAGAGAGAGGAAAGAAGAGAGAAAGTTATAAGAAAAGGGATGGGAAGAGTAAAATATGGAGATGAGGGGAGTTTTTATTAAAGGAAGCTAGGGGAAAAAGAGAGGAGAAGAGAAAAAAAAGAGATTTAAGAAAAAAGAAAAAAAGAGAAGTAAAGAAAGAAAGAAAAAATTAAAAAAAAAAAGATATAAAGAAAAAAAAAGTAAAAAGATTGGAAATAAAGAAAGAAGAAGAAAGGCAGAGAAAATAGAGAGATTAAATAAAAATTTTTTTGGGCAAAACTGTAAACCATTTCCTAAAATTTAAAGATATAATAATTTTTTAAAAATACAATTACAGACAACACACTTAACATTTTTAATGAGTTTATTGGCACTGCAGGGTGTCGGGCTAAACTTGGTGTATTTTTAGGGCGGGTAGTTGGTGATTGCAAAGCAAAAAGGGCAGGCATCCAGGTGTTCTTTAAACTGCCCGTGTTGAGGGGTTATTTTGATTTGGGATGTTTTTTGGGTGTAAAAATGTTAAATTCACAGAGGTAGGAAACCCAAAAAAAAAGCTTTTAGGAAAACATGGGAACATTTTCTGACTTTTGGGTTTATTTTTTGTTTCCCTTCACTGAAAAAGGTTCCAAAAACCTGCCTCCTTTTGGGGCCAAAGGGTTTTTGGGATCTGAATATCTTTTTCCCGTTTAAAAATCTCTTTTTCCCAACTTCAGATGTATTCCGGGGTTTTAAAATAATGATCCCCTTCTAGATGAAATTTTATTCTTCCAAACATCTGTGCCTTTCCCAAAAAGGGAAAACCCCAAATTTTTTTATGTTGCAAACACGTTCCCGGGCTGTTTGTATTTTAAAAAACGCCTTATTAATTAAATTTTTAAAAAATTTGCCCGGACACTTACCCAATTTTATGATTCACGGGTGAAAGACAAGACCCCACCTCGGAGAAAACTTTTTATTTAAAAAAGTCATCGTTTTGTAAATTTTAACAAAAGCACACACGGCCCTACAAGTAAAAACAATTTTAAATCTTGGTTAACAGCAACCCACCTATCACCTTCCTGTTACGAACGCGTAGGGTTTCCCCTTTTCCAAAACGGGCCCTTTTCCGGCCCCCCCCCCAATTCCCCCCCAGGTTTTAAAGGCTGCCAGTGCATGATAACACGGAGTAGCCCTGTCTTTATAAATAATTGAAATGCAATGGAAATGGGGGTAAACAATGCCCAATCATTATGAAAAATAATTTTACTTTTTTTCCCAGAAAAAAAAAAGAGAACTTAACCCCCCCAAAGGGTTAATCATGAGTATTTTGGGTTATTTATTGCAGCTTTTTTTGGATGGCAACTTCTAAGGACAAATTAAAATTAAACCAGGTACAGTATGTGATCGCCCTTAAAACGGGGTTTGGGTTGATCGACCTCGATTGCGGTACTTACTTTTTTATTTAGATGAAAACTTTTTTGATTTTTTTTTAATTTTTTGTTTTTTTTCATATATTTTTTCCAGATTAGGGACCACTGCAGATTTTGAAGTATAGAGTCTTGATCCAGCAAAGCAGAAGGATAGATTGCCAAAAAACGTGAAGATAGAAGACAGCCTAGATTTTCCTAGGAGACGGGTTGGATTAAAAGTTGGTTGGTAATAAAACATATGAAAATTTTCTAATGTTTATTTACAAACTATATTGTTTTGTCTTTGTACTGTTAGTGGTGAATGAGAAATGATTAATATCACAATACCTTGGAATATGTTGATTTGTCAGTTGGTTACGTGTGAACTATTTTAATGTTCACACACTACTGAAGTATCTGATAGATTGTTGTGCAGTTGGTTAAGTGGTAAATATATCTAATATTCTATCAACTGAAGTATCATAGGGGTGTGTTGGTTAAGTGGTGAATATATTAATGATCTTCTACAAGAGTATCTGATGATTGTTGCAGGTTAGCTAAGTGTGACTATTAAATTATTCATATAACTATGAAGTTTGATCGATTGTGCTTTTAAGTGCTGAGTTAGGTTAAATGTAAACGTTCTTTTTACCAATAGTTTCGAAAAAACATTATCTCTGAGTTTCCGTCGAAATCACTACTTTCAGAGAATAATTTGCTTTATAGAGGGAGTGTATAGGACGGGTGCAGTCTTCGTACACAAGTGTTTCGTACACCAGTAGATTAGTACCAAAAGTTTTCGTAGTCTTATGAACATAGTCGTTTCGTAACTGATCAGAGTTTATTTACTACAGAGTAGAACCGAATCACGTATACGACAAACAAAATCAGTGTACGAACAAACTAACAAAACCTGGCTACGAAACAGTTTGTGTGAACTCCTGTAACCTTAGGTATGAAAATATTAGCTAAGCAAACCACATTTAACTATCAACTAGTCAAATCCCCATTAAAAGTGATGATCTTTAATATCGATATTGGGAAAAGTATGATCGATTGCTGCATGTTAGGTTAAGCGGGGATAAATTATATTCAATAATACAACTACTGGAAATTTTTATTTATGATATATTGTTGGAAAGTTAATAGTAGTGAGCGATTTTAATTTTTAAATTATCGAACTATCTTTGGTAAATTTCGGAAGTGGGCATTCATGATTTCGATTTTGAAAAACCTTATTTCCTGATAGTTTTGATGTGTTTTGAATAAATTTTGGGCCCTCGTTTTTGTCGAATCAATGTTTGTGTACAGTGTGGGGTGCCGCCCCGCCCCGCCCCAAACCTTAATTGCTCCGCTTCGCACTGCCATGGTATTGATAAATTTTCTTTTTTTCTGATATCTGTTACGGAACCAAAACCCATTTCTAACAATCTAATTTAACCTAACTTAACAGTTTATGGCGAAAATAACGTAGATTTTCGGTAGTACATGAAACACCATTATTTTTCATTGCACCATGGGAAATGGGTTCAAAATATCATAATGAAATTCTACACGATGATTTTAGGTAAGAATCCTAGGACTTTTGGAAGCCCACTACCGAAATAATACCCTATTTTTGTGTACGAGTTAGGGTAAAAAAGGTTAAATGGTTAATATAACAATTGCCAAAGGAAGCATATGACATATTGTTGCACGTTAGTTCAGTGATGAAACGAACTTAATGATTAATAACAGTACTGTTCGGGAAAGAGTACTACAAGTGAATCACGGCATATAACTTTGGTATTTTGTTCATTTGCCCCTCAATATATCCTTATGAGGTCAATGAGCACCCCTTACCCACAGGGGATAATAGGAGTTGCCTTAAGAGAGCCAGCATCGTCACTCGTAGCAGTGGGTCGCCTGTAGATGTAAACAAAACTTGAATTTCCCGGATTCCACGCTATTCGCCGAGTCGAGCGAGAATAGGAAAGGGTTTGCGTTGCGAACACTACGTCCGCCAACCCTGGGCGGAAGCCAAGTGTTTAAAATAAGGATTTCCGAGGCTGGCGTTGCTTGGGAGCATCGCAAGCCGATCGCCAGCCCGGGCGGAAGGTTTAATAGTACGGCCTTAGGCCACGCGGAACGGTTCAGAAAATTTTCGTGGTTTATGGTTTTCACTCGGGATCGAACTCGGGTCTTCGAGAACGCCCTCGTGCCGCTAATTACTCTGCTAACCGCCTCCCCTAAATAGGGGGCGGTAGCCCAAATGAATTCCTGTCGAGAGTTGCTTGGTATGGGAATGGAGCCTGCATGGGGATTCGCGCGTGGTGTCCCCCGGGAGTGCCGTCGTAAGGTTGGTGAGGCGACGCGCCATCCCCCGGCATATGCCCGCAATGATTTATTGGCAGCTCGCTTCGCTCGCTGCTTCTTACCATAAGACCCGTGGAACCAAGTTTAAGCCAAAAAGTGTATAACTACTCCTAAATATTGTCGGATTGAGCAGAAATTTGACATGCAAAGTGTGGCTGCCCAAATCAATAGGGTCTATGCAACAAACCTTTTGAGTAAAACAACCCCTTAATGAGTAATTAGCATAAACTACTCCTAGTTATTGTCGGATTGAGCTGAAATTTGACATGCAAGTAGTGCTGTCAAAATCAATGGGGGTCTGTACAACAAACGTTTTGCCTCGAACAAGCCCTTAATGAGTAATTAGCGTAATGAGTTAATTGGCTGGAACGTGGCTCGCTGCCACGTTCCAGCCGCAAGAACTGAGCCAAAAGCAAGGGGGTCAGAGGCTGGACGCCTATACTATATATATATATATTTTTATATATATTTTATAAAATATATATTTTATTATATATATATATATATTATATATATATATAATATTATATAAAAACATAGATATATATATTTTATATATATATATATATATACATATATATATTTTATATATATATACATATATAATATATATATATAATATATATATATAAAATATATATATATATATAATAATAAAATTCATATATACATATATATATAATCTATATATAAAATATATATATATATATATATATATAAAAATATATATTTTATATATTATAAATCATCACATGGGTGTTACAGGCTGGAACTTAGTGGTGAGTTAAATGGTGGGACCTTTGGTACTGGGATTGTGGTTGTTGACAAACGCTTGTGTTGGAAAAGAGCAAACCCCCGGGCAATCTTTTGTCCCTCCTGGCTGTAAGACACGTGCAAAAGCCCTACCAGGGTCTGCAGGATGTCCTTGACGACCCTCACGTCCACTATGATATGGAGTAAAGGCAGTTCTGGATCAGATAGTATTCAAGAAAGTCATAGTTGTATAGAAGTTACACCAATGTATTGACCAACTGTATATAGTTCGAGGAAGTACACGACAAAAGATCCTTTTAAACACATGAAAACTATTTTTTGAAATGAAGTTACTACTTTTCCTCTCTCCCTATATATACGTATAATAATATATATATATATATATATATATATATATATATATATATATATTATATATATATATATATATATATATATAAAATATATATAATATATATATATATATATATATATTATAAAATATATATATATATATATATTATATAAAATATATATATATATTATATTATATTATATATATATATGATATATATATATATATATATAACACATATATTTATATATTGATTTTATATATTTTGTATGATAATAATATATATATATATATATATATATATATATATATATATATTATATATATATATATATATATATAAAATTTTATATATTTTTTGTATATATATATATCACTTTGTGGCATTTCATATACTGATACATGCGATAAGTACCCACAACTTTGCCCACCACACAGGCTGCCAGGGTCGGGGATCTTTTATGAGGTTAAGAAACACTTAAGGAGGGACGCGTGCAGTTTCTCGAACTCGCTAAATACCCTACGATAATAGACGACGTCAAGTTTGGAAAGAAAGTAATCGTTGAATCTGATTTGGTCACTGATATGTATAACAGCAAACATTTCTCTCGCACAGGTAATAAATCCTCATTTTTAAAGTGATACTATGTATGAACAATCGGGCTTAAGAGTACCTTCCCCAAACATGGAGAAAAAAATAATATCATACCTTATATTTCTTTATAGAAAGAGATTTAATAAATAAACAAGCATGGATCATTGTTTTAGACAGTGCTTAATCAATAAAAATACAACAATTTAAGCATTTGCATATATTAACATCACTTCTTTACTTAAATTTGGTTATGAAAAACTGTGTGAAAATTTTGCGTATAAGACGTTTTTTCAATGTATTAGTAATTTCACAAAATTACTAATCAATTAACGTGAATCTTTCAGTATAACTTTTTCCCTTTTACTGTACTCTGCCCTTTTCTTTCGGTATTGGAAGGCATCTGTCCATTTTTATCGGGGAAAAGGAAAGTTATTCCACACAGCTTCTAAGTATAATTAGCCAGAGGGATAATCCACTGATTCTTACACTTAACAAAAGGTAAGTGAATTAGAAACTGTCTTATTTTAATCATATAACTCTACTTCACATTACATCATTATTCAAAGTTAGATATTATAATCATTCAGTACATCTGTCATACATAAAACAAAAGGATAATAAATGCTTTACACTCAACTGTCAAGGCACATTTTATGTATTGCTAGTCAATACATTATAGCCATAGCACGCATTCACTTTAATATCAAGTTCATAAAGTATCCATCCCTTCAAGAAAGATCTTTTTTTTTTATATCATCTGGTATTAATCTATTCATGAAAATGTAAGGCTACACTCATTTCTTTCGTTCAATTACTTGTGTCTGTTTGATCAGGAAATAATCAACACAGTTGTAAAACTGATTAAAGTTTATGTTCTTTACAATAATTGCATCTCCCTAAAAAAAATCTTATCCTAAAAAAGACTTAATCTTTCATAATCTTTGTCAGCTTCATTGAATGTTTAAAAGAATGCTCAAACTTTTAATACAAAAAGCATAACATATTTACGCAAATAAATATTTCTACATTTTTTTAATTGTGTATATTATTACTATCACTTAAAAAAAAGACCAAAACAATATAGAATTTTTATTATTTACAAAATTTTGTGTCAAAAATGTTAAACGAATTAATTCTTATATAATGACTCATTGTATTAGAATTACTAGAAAACGAGCAGATTTTCATATATTGTTCTTTTCTTATCAGGATCTTAAGTATGAACGAGGCTGGTCTGTTCCGCTTCTGGCACCAAAACTCAAGACCGAACGCTACCGCTTGCGATTATCTTCCACCTAAGATCACCGTCAGTGCACCGTTCTCCTTAAGGAATATTTGGGTACTGTATATGACTTTCTTTAATTAATATGCAGACGGGTTTCGTACAAGACCCGGAGACGGCCCAAAGCATAAACGAACTAAGCGCCTGCCTAGGGCCCCCAAGGGCATCAAGGGTCCCAAAAAATCGCTTGAAATGTTCCACTAAAGAAAGCTTGATTTATTTTTGTGTGAAATATAATCTTATGGCAATGGTGGTAATCATACACAGACATATTGTTATGTCAACGGCAAAATTAATACTACATGCTTAATTAATTCATGCCGCTTCTATCAGACTTGGGGCTATATTCAAGAATGCTCGTAGCGTAGATTTTGCCGACCGTCGTACCCTGACGCGTGGGATATACAAAAATCGTTGTCAACTGTCCGGCTCGTGGATAGATGCATATTAGGGTACGCCGTAGGTCCAATGAAAAGTGAAATATAGATTATTTCGAATTTGGCAGGGTGTTTTCTTATGTAAAAATTTGAAATTTTAAAGGGGGGTTTGTCCCCTTCAACTTTTTGGTTTGAGCACTTCTTGCTATGCAAAAATAGACCCTTTTTTATTTATATGCATGCAAAAACATAGCTTAGCCCCGCTAAAGTAACGGCTTCATTTGCACCTATCATCAATTCTTGATCGTCTTTTTCAGGATGGCTTCTCCTTGTAAACCAAGTGAGTCGAAGCCCGCAACTAGACAGAGCTCTGGATCCAAGTTGCCGCCTTTGTTGGCGGTGGACGAGAGTTTGCTGAGAGTGAGGTGCCTACGTATCGCGGTGGGGATGAGAGGGGAATCCTTCTCCAAGAACTCAGCGGCATCCGGGAGGGGTTGACAAGCGGGGATACCCAGTGGAGAGACATTGCGAAGGATCTGAACCCCCATTGGCTTGCCCAGTGGAAGAAATCAAACGCCCAGTTTGCACCTCCAGTGGTTGTTATTACCGGTCCGTGACCAGAGGGATAGATCATTTTTGGAAAAAGGTTAGTGAAGTGGTGAGAGACAGAGCAAAAATAAAACAGTAAAGGAATTCGTGGAGAAGAATATGGACAGGCTGTTTGACATAACGGCCTGCCCTCACACGATCTTCCTCTGCAAGGACCAGGAATCCCACTGCTCCAACCCCCAGCTGTGCCACGCGAGAGCACACCTGCAGTGTGACTGCCCCCTGGCCAGCAAAGTCCCTACTTTAGACCTGGAGTGGCTGTACTACCAGAGGATCAAAGTTGGGGAGGAGAGTGCAATGTGATGACAGGGGTTTGACAAGAATGAGACGCATAGACAAGTGAAAGCAGCAAAGAGAAAGCAGTTGGAAGAGGAGGCTAAGCTGAAGAAGCAGAAGCAGAAAGATGAAAGGTCAGACGTCCCTTTAGCTGCAGGAGCAGATGTTCCTGGCCAGGCTGAAGATCACCAGGATTCTGAGGATGGGACGGAGAAGTCGTTCACCCCTGCACCGAGGAAAGAGGCAGGAGCCAAAAAGGAGGCTGCCAAAACTGGTAGAACCGACTGCTCGGGGAGAGGCTGGGGTCCCTGGCACCCCTTGTGATGCAGTATTTGGACAGGCCAGCTGCAAGAAGAAACACAATGCCAGTCCCGGACCTGGCGCTGGCAAGCATCCAGTTCGACGTTCCGCCCACTGCTGCTGCTGCCTTGGCTTCTGGATTCCTCCAGGACCTTATCGCTGACGGCCACCTCTCTCCAGACATGTCGTACCTGTCTGCGATCCTAACAAGGGTGAGGAAGGCCAGGCAGGATGCCATGGCATCAGCCAGGGACCTTGGACTAGGGAAGCACCAGGGTACCAAAATAGTTGGATTGGGGTTACGATGGGAGGAAGGACAAGACCAGGGCGATGGTGCCCGACAGCTATGGGGAAAAATGCACCCAAGGTTGATCAGGTAGGGCATGTGTCAGTGACAGAGGAGCCATCTGGAAGGTACCTTTGGCACTTTGTACCCAGAGGACCCGGTGCCACCCGAAAAGCCTGCGTTTCAAGGTGGCTGAGGCCTTTTATGAAACTGCTGGGGGACATACGACTCCATCGACTCACTGATCGTACTGCAAGGTGACTCAACTAGGGACAACAGGGGGTGGAAGGGTGGTACTCACGCCCATTTGGAGAAGATGCTGGGACGCAAGCTCTTCTGGAGTATATGCGTTTGCACCCCAAACGAGTTGCCCCTGCGCCACCTTATCACCAGCATCGACGGGCCTACCTCATCTGACACTGGCTTCACGGGTCCAGTGTGCATTGTCTGCTGTCCAGCGTGAATGAGATGCAGTACAAACGCAGAGTTTCAGAGGAGTGCCAGGCGGTGAAGATCTCACGGAGGGTACCGGAGTATATTCTGGTCAACATTCCACTGACCAGCAGGTCTCCTACCACTGGTCCAGGCTGTGAAGCGGGGCGTTCTTCCGTCCGAGCTGCAGGAGATCAAGTGTGGCAAAGTGTCCCACTCCAGATGGCTCACCACAGCCCAGTCGCTCGTGTACATGTGGACCAGAAAGCATGGACTGACTGGCAAAGAACTGAACACCCTGGAAATCCTAGTCAAGTACTGCCTGCAGGTTTTACTTCAAACTCTACTACGACATAAGGTTCACCACAGATTAGAGGACGGCCCAAGCACATCCTCACGCAGCTCAGAGTGATGAGGTCGCAGCCCAAAAAGGTCCAAACAGCTGTGACCTTCTACGTGCGGACAGGAGCATGGTTCGCACATTTAGAATGTGGGCCTCCTCTCGCTGATGGCGAGTCAGAGTGAGGACGACCGCAGGTTCGCCGTGACCCATATTTTGAAGCTGAGTGCTGGCGAGGAGTATGGGGACACCAGTGTAAGACCTCGCATCACACCAAGCTGAACTTGTCAGCCACCAGCTTGCAGACACTGATCAGCTGGCAGCCTGGCCAGAGCACCGAAAGAGTCGTGAAGCAGGTGACAGAGGCTGCGGCAGCAGTGGGGGGGCAGCAGGCCAGAGACGGGGTTTATCCGGGCTCGGCCCCACCACCGGGAGACCATGCTCTGCTTCAGTCTAATAAGGACATTGATGGGGACACGTTCTAGGCAACGTAGAGGCTGTGACACTGTGATTAAGTGCCTGATGAACCAACTGATCAGAGAGCTTACCGACGCTAGTCCATTTGGAACTCATATTGGTGCATGATGCACCAAATGACACAGACCAACCGGACCTCCGTACGCATTTAAGCATTATTCGATAAGTGTGTCAATATAAAGTGCGATTTTGCATAGTAATAATTCCTCAAATGCAAAATTGAACAAGCTAAAATCGTCTTAGAATTCCATTTTTCATAGAAATTGGCATGGCAAGTTGAAAAAAGAATTTTTGTTATACTTACGGCGTACCCTACCCGCCACCTATTCTATGGGGACAGCCGCGCACGTCCACTAAAAAAAGCGACGTGTATTATTATTACATCATTATTATTTTTCTTATTTTACGCGTGGCAGTTCACCTTATGATTTGTTTATATGCGCTGTCGCCACCGCGACCGCCTCGCCCTGAACCCATCGCGGACGCCTTATACCAACGAGGAACCTTAGTACTGCTGATATAATTTTCTATCTTTTTATGACCCTCTCCGTTTTCTCTACCGCGCTCCGAACCCCGAGCTGGAGTCCCAAAGTTCTGAGTCTCAGCCAAAAGCATCAGCACGCGCGCAGTCCTCAAAATCCCGTAAACATGATCATTATTGGTATTTGTTAATCGTATTGTCCTACTGACACGAGCGTGAATCTGCTAATGCCTGTTTGAGTATCCTCTGCGAAGCCTTGGAGCGACTGCCTGTGAAATTCATCATTAGGACGGTTTATGGGCTTCGTCGCTCGATTGGCCCAAGTGGCGATGACGCGGCGGCAGGGAGGGATGCGGGCGTCATGGGATACTGTGAATTGGGCCGCGGGGACCACAGAAAGCCTCCAGGCACAAAGGTTGTTGCTTCGGAAATAATCAAGATAGAAGCGTGGTGTTCCGCGACAGCCATCGGGAAGGAAGTGATTGCACAACATCCTTTACAAACTTTAATGGAATGACGTCATGTACAATTATAATAACTGGCAACAAGGTCATGATGTCCTTCCTCGGCGATACACTTTTCAAGGATTAGTGATTTTTTATTTTTGTACTTCAATTTGGCCCTTACTATCATTATTATTGTCATTCCTGTTTTATTACTATATCTATTGTCATCATTATTATCATTATCATTATATTATTATTATTATTTTATATTATTATTATAGAGGCAGAGGTACTTCGTGAAAGGCCGAGTGAACATGAACATCGAATATCAACAGTAAATTCTGCCTGTAAATAACTGTTCTGTGGGTGGTGTGTTGAGTCTCTTGTTTTTTAATGTGTAACAAATATTGCTCTTTAATTTTCAACCCGGCCCTACCTTTCCTCCCCTTCCTATTCTTACTCGGGAGAGTACGAACCAATGGAACTTTGAGTGTGTCGAGCTTACATGGAGTAAAGCTTCGAAACCTGAGTGAACCGAACCCAAGATGGCGAGAACGGAGGAGGAAAGACGTATGTCCTGGCATTATTGTTGCTGTTTGCGTTAGTTTTGTTGGTGTATGTAGGTTGGTGAGGACGCGAGGGGATGCGGAAAGGTGCTGTGTAGGGATTGCGGGAATATGCTGTTGTGGGAGCGAATAAGAAGGTAAATTAAGACTATACTACTTTGTCTCTCTCTCTCTCTCTCTCTCCTCTATCTCTCTCTCACACCTCTTTGACTCTCTCTCTCTTCTCTCGTCTCTCTCTCTCTCGATCTCTCCTCTCTCTCATCATCTTCTCTCTCTCTCCTTCCTCCTCTCCTCTCTCTCTCTCTCTCTCTCTCAGCTCTTCGTACTGATACTTACAGCTGTTTTGCCTCCCAGTAAATTTTTAAGCATTATATGTTATGTATTGTCCTTTCGTTAATTTTTAATATTTTGTTCATAGACTCTTTAATTAACCATCATTTACTTTTATTAATCTATTCGTTATATTTTCGACTTGAGCCGTTGTTAGACGATAATATACGTATGTTGTTGATAAGGAAATGTATGAGAGAGGATGCCGTAATTGATGAGGTGAAAGTTATAAAGTCAAGACGCGCCTTGATTCATGTTTCTGCTTGTTTTATATGGTATCGATGGCGTTGTGGGGGCGTAACCAGCTCGTGAAAATGATATTTTAAGATCGTAACTGCTAACTTATTTTGCTTGTACGTAAATATGTACTAATATTCTGTGTGTGTGTGTGTGTGTGTGTGTGTTGTGTGTGTGTGTGTGTGAACTGAGCAAGCAGCAAGGCGCAAAATTACTTAACGCAAAATTAAAATTACCAAATCCCTCCGTCTTTGAGCGCGGTTCTGCAAGAATGAGAGTGCTTGGCGGAGCAGCGCGGTGACGCTGAGGATAAACCTGCGGTAAAGAGCAGGAGTAGGAGAGAAGAGGAAATTGGTGGTAAAAGGAGGAATGAAGGGGGTGGGGGGTTTGCAAAGAAGAGAGTGGCTGCCATGGCCCTCGAAGTGACACATTAACTACTTTCATCACCACACGTGCCACTTTTTGATATTTAGAGTCACCAGCGAGGAGGGGGGAGGAGGGGGAGGGGGTGTCGATACTGAGTGAAGTGTGTGTGTGTGTGTGGTGTTTGTGTAATCAAGGTTAACTGATTTCGGCAATATACGGTGATTTTCCCATATCAACTTTTTTATACACATAATCGATTTACACAATGCTAAGGACTTTTTTTTCCAACCTCTCTGTCTGTCCAGCACAACAGACAGCAACTAAGTCTAGCTTATCACAGGAAATATGTATGAATCCATCAGTTTATATGAGTTCGACTCTTCAGTTCTTGTGCAGCGATGTGTGTTTATTCAAATTAATTCATGTATCTAACAGAGCGTCATTCTGATCTGGGTTATAAATGTTGTATTTCCAGTGTAAACCCAGCATGTCCATTGTACAGTTATGACCCCTCACTCTCATTGATACAAGCTTCTGTGATGATTTTGAGTATTAAAGAATGAACAAAAAGTTAACCATAATAAAGTAGTCTGGAAAAATGGACAACTTCATGGCGGGCGGAGTGCTGGTGGCGGCGGGTGTGTTCCGCACTCGGCAATTAAAAGTTTCTTTTTTCTTGGTTATACTTGTATCTTGTTACCATACTTTTAGATTATATCCCATGACCACCTTGTTATTCCCATAGTTAGGGAGACACCGCAGGGTATTGCATCACATTGACTCAGGGATGTCGATAGGAAGTAGCTACATAGATGAAAATACTTGGTAGCTACCCATAACTTTGTTTCCACGAAACATTAAAACAGTGTGACGGCCGTGTTTACTAGGTATTAGTTCTTACGTGTAATATACGGTTATAGGAGTCTAGAGTCAGACAACTTTATGGACGGGGATGAAAGGGGATGTAGGTAAGTGTTTTACGTAACAGACTACCACGTGCAGGTCTCACGGCCTTTTGTAGCTTCACTTTTTTCTGATTTCTTATGTACTAAACCCCCGGGGTTTTTGTATGTCTGGTGGGGTGGCTAGAGGGTTAACTTCGGTTTTCTTCACTCCCCCGCGACGGTTCATGCCTGTTACAGCAAAGGGTCACAAGTTGGGTGTTTTGGATTGTAAAGGGAAATTTTGCTATGAGTAAAGAAGAAAAAAATTGGGTTTATAACTAACACACACACCAACACACACACCCCGCGCGATGGTCGTTTGGGTAACGTGAGGGCCTCCTTTTCTGGGGGAGGGGGTTTTGACCCTCGCGCTCCGAGGATTTTTCCTGACAAATGGGGCGGTTACTGTCCCCTTGAAAAAAGGGGATGGGTGTTTTGGGGGGCGTGTGGGTCCCAGCTTTCCCCAAAGAGGGTAATAATGAGCTCCAAGCTCGCACGAGAGGGTGAAAACTGGCGATCGGAGCCAGCTCGCGTGGACAAGACCTTTGGGGTGAAAAACAACACACGGGAACTCCGTATGCTTTTAGCCACCGGCCCCAAAACGAGGCAAAACAATAGCAATCCAATATATGAATCGCTCGAAAAAAATTATCATCGTCCCAGGGAAAAGAGTGGTTTAGTGAAGTACGAGGTGGTCGTCTTTACCCAGCCCCCCGGGGGGAGGGGCAACCCCCTCAGGAAATAAAAGGGGTGGAGGTAGAGGCGTACTTATGCTGTTGGGGGGGGGGGAGAGAGAGAGAGAGAGGGGAGAGAGAAAAGAGAAAAAAAAAAACGAAGAGAGAGGGAAAGAGGAGGGGGAGAGAAAAAGGGAGAGGAAGAGAGAGAAAGAGAGAGAGCTGGTTTTGCTTTACGTGGTTGAAAAAAAAACGCCAAGGGTTCTTTCATCAAAAGTTTTATCTTTGTTGTTCTTTGGCTGAAATTTAGCTCGTAAAGGGAAAAGTGAAAAGAACGAGAGAGAGAATTTTCTTTCTGACCTTTTTTTTTTTTTCTGTTTTTTAAAAAGGAAAGTGTCAAAGTGAGGTTAATGAGGGCTTTCATCGCTTTCACACTCTCTGTGGAAATTATCCCCAAACACCCTCTCATAATTGTAGAGGGGGTTTTTTTTCCCCCCCCCTTGTGAGTGAGGTATTTTCCGCTCGTCTGGGGGGAGTGCGTAAGGGGGTATATAATTAAAATGGAAAGGGTAATGATTAGGTAATTTAAGTAAATATAAGTAGGGGGAAAATTTTAAGTTTAATATTCCCGGTTTTTAGCATTTGCCCTTAAATTTTGGAGCGAGGGCTATTGGTCACCGTCTTTTATTTGCCCAAAATTCAGGTGGACACCACCGCCTACCAAAAAGGGTGACCGTGTTTTTTATGGTGGACCCCACCACCGCCCACAGGGAAATCTACACCCCCACCATCCCAGGAGAAACAGTTAAAATACGTCTTGTCTAAAGTACACCCCAGCCCCCCCTTTAATAACATTTTACTAATTCGTGCTTGTAAAAGAAGAGTTTTGTACTTTAAAGTGAAAAACCAAATGGACGTGTTAGAATAACACATGATAATAGCCGTGCGTCATGGAAACAGGGTGTAAAAACCCAAACCTGACGCAAAAAACGAAACACAAAGTCTCCACCCCCCCGCCTCTGTCATCACGGGCTTGTCCGCACGACCACATCGGTCACCGGGACATGCTTTAATCACCACCTGATCCGCATTTAAACCCCACTATCCCCCGATGTACCCCTGTTATTTTGATTAGCTGGGATAATGTGGGGGTAAACAGGGGTTTGTGATAGGTAAGGATTTTAAAATTAAATATTATGAGATAAAAAAATCCCCAAAAATTTGGTGCCCCGAGGAGGAATTTGTTTTTCATGTGATTCAAAGTGGCGTATTGGAGGAAATTAGACCTTCACAACCGCTGGTTAGGGGGGCGGGGGGGGGTTTTTTGGGCGTCAAGAATGACTCAGCTTTTTCAACTACCATATGCCAGTGTATTTTTAACAAGGTTGCGTATATTAGTTAGTTGTATATTTTGGTGGTGGTTGAAATTTTCCGCTTTGCTACCGTCTTGTCAGGCCGGCGGGCTTACCCCCATTAGTTTAAATTTAAATTTATAAACTACAACTATAATATTAACTAATCTTCCATTTAATATTTTTTTTGGATGAGTTAATAAATTAAAATCATGGGGGAAAGGGAACAAAAACATTAGCTGCTAAATTGGGTTTGGCTGACCGTTATATAATACTGTGAGGTGGCAGTGGACATCCCTATTGACTAAATTTTTTAAGTCGGGGTCTCCATTGCTAAATGACAATAAAAAAATTTTGAAGGGCTTTACTGCCTTATGAAGTTCAATTAAGAAAAAGTGAGGATAAAAAAATTATTCAGCAATGTGTTATCAATCATAAACCGAATGTCAAAATATCTCGAAAAAATATTGAATATGGGGGATTACTGGAGTGGCTTTTTCATCTACAGCAAAGCTTTTTTAAACCAAATTTTGCAAGTATTGGCAGAACCCCCCCACGGGGAGATCACAAATTTTACCAAGGAAATCGATTCACCACCCCAGAGTTTAAAGACCCCTCTTTATTGGGTTTTTCCTGCGCGTTACGAAAACAAACAGCTGTAATTCGATTCAAATTTCTCAGCCTACAGTAAACCACTTAGACCTACTCAAATAATAATACAATTCCTTTTTCTAGGGCGACTTCTGTAAATTACGAAAATACTTGTTCTTATTTTGGGGGGAACATACGCCCCCCACATGTTTTATTATTCAGATTTTTACCGGGTTGAAAGGTTAATACCCCTTGGGAAATTGCCAACCTGTCCCCGTGGTAATATCTTAAAAATGCTCCCCTATAAGTTTAGAACTTGAAAAAAATGAAACAATTGTCAAAACCCGCTCTTGTCCTACATGATAAAAACTCAGCCCCTAAATATTTTAAAATGGCAGTCACTAATAAGAGTATTTTAGCCTGTTCCATGGGGATTTTAATGTGACCTAATGGTCATTCAGTCTAGAAAAGACGATGTTTGACAGTGGTCAAAAAAGATCCTTCTAACAGGAGATAGTTGAATTATAAAAATACCCAAAATTTAAAAAAAGTGAACTTACCCATATAGGTTTTCCTTGCATAATGAGGCTAAAAACCTTGACATAGTTCAACCCCTAGTCCAATTAGGAAATTAATTAGGGATTTGTGGGGTAGCTCTGTGTAAAATAATATTGGTATCAGTTTAACTGAATGGCTAAAAGACACAGCTGAAAGTGGGGATAAGGGTGTTAAGTATTAGTAATACTTAAAAGACGTTGAGGGCCCTTTTTTCCAAATTAATAAAAGGGCCCATTTTTTTTGGGGTTCCCAAGGGAAAGGGCATCAAAATTCAAAACGTCCATGTTTACCCGTGCTGTGGGAAAGGGAATAATGGGACCCCTCCCATACCCCTACAGCCGAACGGAGATATTCCCATATGCACAACCCCCTTTTAAATTTCCCGAATAGAACCCCTTTTTTGCCCCACCAAAATGAGTTTTTGGGAAAGTGGGATTCCGTTTATAATTAATAATTGCCACTAATGAAAAACCCAAAAAAATGTTCGCGAGGAGATAATAACCCAAATTTAACAAGGATTATGGTTTTAAAAGGGCCCCACCTGGTGAAAGGTGTAATAAAAAATCCAAAAGGTTCCACCGTCAACATATCTGAAGATATAAAAAGGGAACCTGAATTTATCCCAATCCTGTGAAGCATGAAAAGGTTTCCTTACTGAGCAACTTTAAGACTACTAATAGAGTCTTCCAAACCCTGAAAAGGGTGTTTTGATCCCTTAAAATTTTTGGATCGAACAAAACAGAAGCAGGTATTTTCCCGAGGAATTAGTCTTGGCCCCCACCAGCCCCCAGAGGAACCCAAAATTTACCAATTATTTGGTCTTACCTGATCATGAGGGCATAAATTGGTGTGGGGCGAATTTTTAAGCTGGTCTTCAAAAAACCCCCCCATCCATATAATTTCCCAAAAAGCCCTATCTACTAAAATTTTTTGGTGGAAGAATTCAAGGAACTCATTACTGGCAATGGGACACTATTAACCGATACAGGGAATTTTTGGTAAAACTGGTAGACAGTTCAAAAATTTCTCAAAATTTTTCATTAATTTAAAAATCGATGTAGACTATCTCCCACTAGGTCCCCCGAACTTCCCGCTGTAAGAGCTCCTAAAAAACCCTTTGAGGTCGTGGTGATGACAAGGGTACTTAGAAACATTTCCCCCCGGGTTAATATCCCTGCGGTTAATGTTTCCCCGCAGGGTTTTAAAGTTTCCCCGCGGTTAATACTCCCTGCAGGGGAATATTCCCCGCAGGGTTAATATTCCCGCAGGGGAAATTTCCCCGCAGGGTTTAAAATTTCCCCCAGGGTTAATATCCCTGCGGGTTAATACTCCCCGCAGGGTTAATCTCCCGCAGGTTAATATTCCCTGCAGGGTTAATATTTTCCCGCAGGGGTTAATTTCCCCAGGGGTTAATATCCTGCAGGGTTAATATTCCCCGCGGGGTTAAAATTCCCTGCAGGGGTTAAAATCCCTCAGGTTAATATTTCCCCGCAGGTTAATATCCCCCGCAGGGTTTAAAATCCCCGCAGGGTTAAAAATTCCTGCAGGGTTAATTCCCCGCAGGGTTAATATCCCCGCGGGTTAATATTCCCCCAGGGTTTTAAAATTCCTGAGGGTTAATATCCCTGCAGGGTTTAAAATTTTCCCCCCCAGGGTTTAAATTTCCCCGGGAGGGTTTAAAATTCCCCCGCAGGGTTAATATCCCTGCAGGGTTAAATTTCCCTCAGGGTTAATTCCCGCGGGGTTTAATCCCCAGGGTAATTTCCCCGCAGGGTTAATACTCCCAAGGGTTAAAATTTCCCCCGGGTTAAAATTTTCCCCCGGGTTAAAATTCCCTGCAGGGTTAAATTCCCCCAGGGTTAATATCCCTCAGGGTTATATTCCCTGCAGGGTTTTTATCCCCCGCAGGGTTAAAAATTCCCCCCAGGGGTTTAAAATTCCCGCAGGGGTTAATATCCCCGCAGGGTTTTTAATATCCCGCAGGGTTTATTCTCGCGGGTTGGGGATAATTCCCCCCAAACAAGTATATTTAGCATATTCACTGGTACCTCTATAGAGCTTTTAATTTTAAAACTAAAGACCAAAATGCCGAAACCCCTAATCAAATTTTGCGGGGCTATGTGGGCCCGGGGAGATGTCACATGAAGCGGACCTTCAGTTTTTTGCCCGGCCCCAGTTGGGGAAATTTTCCACCAAAAACCCTCCATAATTGGTAAGTGGTGGGTTTTTTTTCCCCCCCCCTTGTAGGGGTATTTTCGCCGGGGGGTAGGGGGGTGCGTATAGGGGGAATAATTTTTAGGAAAGGGGAAAGATTAAGGTAATTTAAGTAAATAATAAATCTGGGAAATTAAATTAAAATTCGCAGTGGTTTTAAGCATTTTCAAAACCCTTAAATTTGGAGCGATGGCTATTGGCGACGCCCTTTGAATTTGCACCCCAAATTTAGGTGGTACACCTGACCGCCCACCCAAAAGGTGACACGTGTAATTTGGTGGGCGCCCCCAGCCGCCCCCAGGGAGGAATCGTACACTCCAGCCATCCCCAGGAGAACTTAATATACGTGCTTGTCTAAAGTACACGCCAGACCCCCGCCTTAATAACATCTCTTTCTAATATACGTGCTTTTAAAAGAAGAGATTTTTACATATAAAGGGAAAACCCCAAAGGACGTGTTAAACAAAAACCCCGAAAAGCCGTGCTCGGTAACGGGTTGGGAAAACCCAAATTGACGCGATAACGAAACACAAAATCTCCAGCCCTCCGCCTCGTGTCAAACACGGGCTCTGATCACGCGCGACCACATCGGATACCGGAATGCATATTTAAACACCACCTGATCCGCATTTCAACCCCTATCCACCGATAATTCCCTGTTAGTTGATTTGCTGGGATTAGTGTCGGGAGATAGAAAATGGGTTTTATGATTGGTAAAGGGCTTCAAATTAAAATGTATTGAAATAAAATTCCCCACCTCCTTTTATATTTTTTAGTGGCCCCCGTGGGAATGTTATGCGAAAAGAAGAACAGAGGCGCTAGAGGGGGGGGGGGGTGTGTGGGGTTTTTTGGTTTTTGTGTGTGGGGGTGTGTGTGTGGGGTGTGTGGGGGTTGGGTTTGGGGTTTGGGGTTGGGTTTTTGTGTTTGTTGTTGTGTGTGTGTGTGTGTGTGTGTGTGTTTTGTGTGTCCCCAAATGAGAAGAAACATGAGGAAAAGGGCGAAAGGGGAGGGATATATAGAGAAGGTGGTGTCGGTAGTAAGATCTCTCTTCTCTCTCTCTCCTCTTCTCTCTCTCTCTCTCTCTCTCTCTCTCTCTCTCTCTCTCTCTCTCTCAATCTGGTGGTAGATACGTCGCGAAGGCCCTAAATTAATTTCTTCAAAGATTCTAATTACTGCACAACTTAGAAGCTTCATTACTTGCACGTATTCATCCTTTATACATAGGAAAAAAACAGAATAGCTAGCTCGAGTTGCGGTGGAGATTAAACATTGAGAGTTATAAAGAGAGAGAGAGAGAGAGAGAGAGAGAGAGAGAGAGAGAGAGAGAGAGAGAGAGAGAGAGAGAGAGAGAGAGAGAGAGAGAGAGAGTTATAAGGATCCCCCATAGTACATAGCTATATTAAAAAATAAGTCATTTTCTTCGTGTTCTCAAGGTCATCAGAGGCCCACAACCGCGTCAGGAAGGTGCTCGAAGAGGGTCTCAAGAACACTCTCTTCACGCTTGCATGCGAAATATCCTCCAATGGAACTCAGGTGAAGAGGATTACCTATATATATCCTTATGTTTATGCAGTGATTGTATGGTGAGGGAGGACGGGCGGGCGGGAAGGGTGGGAAGCAGGTGGGAAGCAGAGGTGGGAAGGGGGGACACAAGCAGCTGTAACAATGGACAGCTTCCTCTTGAAGCTGTAAAAATCTATAGTTTAAGTGTCAAGAAGCCCACTTATAGTACAGGAGCATTAGCTAAAGTGGAAATAAATAGTAGAAAGCTGATTTTTTCAGGAGAGCTCCAAAATATTGTATATATCGCCCTTATGCAAAGTTCTGCAAATTCAACCTCGTGGCATTTTCATAATTCAAAATGGCTGCCATCACAATTAACGATAAAATGAAAAGTACTATGATCATCCATCCGAGTTCGTAGTAATAAGATTTTTGTGTGTACATCTATGTTTTAGAGTGTGCTGAATACAATGGAGCCATAACAAATATTTTGAGTTGACATAATTAGCATAAATTCAATAAGGTGAAGAAAATAATTTGTTATATTTTTTTTAATTTTAATAATACCACAACTATGTTATGTACAGTCACCTGCGCTGATTTTCTTACCGCCTTTGACACTTCAAGACCCTATATTCGAAGTCAGACGACATATGCCAACTACCCACTGACAGGAGCAGTCATTGGCTGTGACTCTTGTGACTTGTCAATAAGGCCCGCCTCCTGCCCTCTCCCCCGCCCTCTCTCCCTCTCCTCCCTCTCTCCCTCTCCTCCCTCTCTCCCTCTCCTCCCTCTCTCTCTCCTCTCACCCATTCCTCTCTCTCTCTCTCTCTCTCTTTTCTTCTCTTCTCTCTCTCTCCTCTCTCTCTCTCTTCTCTCTCTCTCTCTCTCTTCTCCTCTTCTCTCTCTCTTCTCTTCTCTCTCTTTGTCTCTCTCTCTCTCTCCTCTCTCTCTCCTGTTCTCTCTCTCTCTCTCTTCTCTTCTCTCTCTCGTCTCTCTCTCTCTCTCTTCTCTTTCTGTCTCTCTCTTCTTCTCTCTCTCTCTCTCTCTCTCTCTCTCCTCTCCTCTCTCTCTCTCTCTCCTCTCTCTCTCTCTCTCTCTCTCTCTCTCTCTCTCTCTTCTCTCTCTCTCTCTCTCTCTCTCTCTCTCTCTCTCTCCTCTATCTCTCTCTCTCTCTCTCTCTCTCTCTCTCTCTCTCTCTCTCGGGGAGCTCCCAAAAAATTTTTAATTTTCCCCTTTCCTTTTGATCCCTTTCGTGATTTTTTTAAAAAGGGGAAAAAAAAAGAAAAGAAAGAAAAAAACGGGGGAGATAAAAAATTTGGGAAAGGGGGGAAGAGGGGAAAAATGGGGGGAAACCTTTTTGGGGGTTCCCCCAAAATTACTTATTCAAAGGGGGGAAGAAAATATTTTTTTTTTGTTTTTTTTTAAAATTTAAATAATATTTAAACAGTATTTTTTTGGTTTGGGGGAAAAAATTCCTTTACTTTTGACCTTAAATTACGAAGAGAGAAAGGAAAAAAGAAGGGGGGGAAAGGGGGGAAAAAAGGGGGAAAAAGGGAAAGGGGGGGGGGGGTTTTTTAAACCCCTTTAAAAATCCCCCTTTCCCCTGACTCTCCTGTCTTTTCTTTTTCCTGCTCGATATTTTTTTGGGGTTCAAAACGGGTTGGGGCCCTCTTCCTTTACTTTTTAATCCTTTTTTTTCCCCAAATTCCCAAAAAACCCCCTTTTCCCTTCTTTTCCCTTCCCCTTCCTCGCTCTTTTTCTTTCCCTCCCATCCTTTTTCCTCCTCCTCCTTGTCCCTCTTTCCCCCCCCTTCCCCTCCCTCGTCTTGGGGTTCTCTTTTCCTTTCTTTTCCCCTTCTTCCTTTGGTTCTCTACTCTCTTCTCCCCTTTCTCCTCATCTCTCTTTCTCTTCTCGGCTCCCTTCTTTTCTTTCTTTTTCCTCCTCCCCCGGGTTTCCTTAAATCTCCCCTTCCCCCCCCTCTTTCTTTTTTTGTTTTTCCACCCCTTTATCTTTTCAATTTCCCCCTTTTTCCCTTTTCCCCTTTGTTTCCTTTCCTTTCAATTTCTTTTAAATTTTCTCCTTTCTTTTTTGGCCCTCTTTTTTCTTTTTTCTTTCCCTCTTCAAAAATTTAAGATTTTTTAACAAAAAAATAATTTTTGTAATTCTTTAACAGTCGGAAAACCCAAATTCGGTCCCGGGGTTTAACCCCCTTATATTTAAAAGTATTTCTTTAATTTTTTTGGCGGAAAAGGGAAAAAAAAATTCAGGCCGGGTTACCCCCCCTTCATCATAAGGGGAAATTTCCCTTAAAAATTTTCAAAACCCCGGGGGGGAAACCTCGATAAAAACCTTTCCTAAAACTCTTTTTTTGCCCCGGTTTCTAAAGGAAAAAATTTTCATCAAAAAGGGGTCCCCTTTGGGGAAAAGTTTAATTTTGGGCCTTTTTCCCTGCCTAGGGTTTTTGGGGGGGAAAAAAAAAAAAGGGGGGGGGGGGGGGAAGGGGGGGGGGGGGGGGGGGGGGGGTGGTGTGTTCTTAAATACAAGAAAATTTTTTAAGGGCTCGAGGAGTAAGCCTTATCTGGATTATTATTGATTGTTTCCCCTTTGTGGGCGCCTCGGCTTTCCAAGCAGAAAATTTAAAAAAATTTTTTATCTTACATTACAATCAATCAATCAGGGGGGCATACCCGGGGGCGCGCCCCTCCCCCACCCTACACCCACCCCCGGGGTCCCTCGCGCGAGTTCCCATGCAGGCCCCTTTTCCCCCATCCCAAGCAGCTCTCGAAAAGAAACTCAACTTGCCCACACGAGCCTTGGGGGGGCCCCCCCTTTGCCTCCTCCACCCCGGATTGTCTCTTACAGATAAAACTCGAGGGGAAGGATGGTTTCAGGGTAGCGTGCCACATGCCCATTAGCCGAAGTTGGCGCTGGGGACATGGGGGTAATGGGCCTCATTCGCCCCCCCCTGCAAACGCGATTTGACAGAAATCATCCCAGCAAACCCCATGATTCTGCGGAACATTTTTACCAAAGGCTCGATTCGTTCTTCAAGCACTTTTTAGTGCCATGTCTCACAACCTAATAAGACAGGGCAAAACGACTTAAGACCCGGTCTTTGTCCTTTGCACAGTCCCGAAAGCCAAATACTCCCGCTGAGCGAGCCCAAAACACCGGGGGCTATCCCAACCGGAAAGACTCTGACGTCCCCGCCGTCTTAGACTGCGCAACCAGGTATGTAAACTTTCCAAATTCAATGTCCCCCACACGCATAACGGGCTGTACTGCTTCATTATAAGTTCCCAAAACCCCTGGCCTTGGCCCTTACCGGAGACCTAATCCAAAAGGGCTTTCCCTCCTTGCAGCCCCTCGAGGCCATCACCGGGACTCCAGCGACTCAGCAAAGATTTGCATCACGGCAAAAAACAAGACATGTTTTTGGTGTTGCCGACGAGCTCCACAACCTTTTGATTTAAAACCTTGCCCAAATCCGTCCATACAAGCTTTAAAAAGTGAGGGGGAAAGGGACCCCCTTGCCTCACTCCTTATTCACAGGAAAGAACGGTACCCCTGCCCCCATTCCACACCTCACCCCAAAAAACAGACCAGTTTAAAAACCAAATAGTCCTTGCAGGAATCCCTCGAAGTCGCAGAAGACCCAGAGTGACTCCGATGCACTGAGTCAAACCCTTCTTGAGATAAACCAAGGTTAAAGATCCCCTGCGAAACCACTCGGCGTTCCACCAGGACAGAAGCCTAGGATAGGGGTCCGTTGTTGATTTACCAGGCGTGAACCCGACTGCTGAGGCTCTGAGTTCACCAGATGACTGCAAATTCGGTCGAAAATAGATGGGCAAGCCCCTTTGCCTGGTACCTGAGCTGTAATACCGCGGTTTGTTGCAGTCCTGACGGCCCCCCTTTCCTTTTCCCCGATGGGACGACCATCCCCCCTTTTCCGTCGGGAATGGTACCTGTTTTCCCAAGGGCACAGGACGCATGAAACCCGCGGATCAGGGCCTCCCCCAGCTTTGGGATCCGCACGATTTTACAAAACCTGCCTTTCCCCCCTTTCCCTTTACTACAGCCTCTCTGCTTCGTCAAGAGAGGGTCGGTTTCGTCAAGGGGAGGATCAGCATCACTGCTGTAACCCATGGTGTGAAGCTGCTCAGTTGGGGGGTCCCCGAAAAACAACTGCCCAAAGTCTCAGCCCAACGAGCCATTGCCCATCCTGTCCGACACAGGCGCCTCTGCTGTTCGAATAGCACCGCCCGGAAGGAACTGAACGGACTTCTCAGGGCTCGGTAGGGGGGTCGGGGTCATTACTTTCAAAGCCCTGAATCCTCAGCGAGACTCCTGCTACCCCCCTTGTCTCTCCTCAGGGGGGTTCTAGCCCGGCGGAAGACCCCTGTGCGGTCCCGGTTCCCACCACCGGGCAGCGCGACTCCCCCTCTTTTTTTCCCCAGCTCCCCGTCGAGACAAAACCACGCCTTGCCCTCGGGCGCCCCCCAATACACTCCTTTGGCACCCTGTAGGTTTCACTTTTTAAAGGGATCCCACAGTTCACAGGACCCCCGAGAGCCCGAGCAATAAAACCGTTTTGAGCTGCACCGCATACTCGAGCACATTCAAGCCCTTTCAGTTTCTAAAGATGAAACACAGTATGGTACCTCTTGAGATTTTTCTGGACTTGACATAAAGCTTAAGTGTAGCAACAAAAAGTCTGTGATCTGTTAAAAGAATCGCACTCCGGTAAACCCTACATTCTGGATCCTCCAACGAGTACTAACGGGGAGTGTCATCCCCTTAGCTACCCCCCGGCATTACTATCCCCTGTCCCACGGTGCGCCTGGTCTCTGATCCCCAAAACCCTCATTCTAAACCTTCGGGCCTTGAAAAGTTCAAAAGGAGAACTGTTGGTGTTTTGGTACCGGAGCCATGGGACAACACACAGCTCGTAGCCATCTTCCAGGCCAGTAGTACATTGAAGTGCATTACTATTTATTTTTTATAAAACATTAATAATTTATGCTAATTATCCTCCTATTATTGTAATAACTAGAAATTTAAATTTTATGCAAATTTTTTTTAACTAAAATGACAGGCATTTCCACGTAATAAGTTGCCAGTTAGCCGTTTTTGGGTATTTTAACCATTTTCGCAAATTGTTATAGGGGCCTCTTAAAATTCTGAAAATGCCAAAAGGGGTTAAATTTGCAAACCCTTGACAGGGGAAAATGTTATATTTTTTTCTGGGCTCCCTAAAAAATCACTTTCTACTATTTTTTTCTGGGTTTTTCTTTAAAATTTTACTAATGCCCCTGTACATTAGTTGCCTCTCTTGGGACTCAGCCGCGCCTCCCTCGCATTTCTACCCCTTTTCCCTCCCCCCCCCTTTCCCCTCCCCTCGTCCTCCACCTCTCACTCGACCCCCCTTTCCCTTCCCCCTCCTCCACCACCCCTTTTTTCCACCCCCCCTCGTTTTTCTTTTCCTTAAGTACCCCTTCCCTCCCTCCCTTCCACCTTCACCCCTCGCCTCGTCTCTCTTCAACACTTTCGTTCGTTTTGAAATTTTTTAATTTTATAAGTACGTTTTTCTCTCACGATTACCGTAGGGGAGTGGGAAAAAGAGAGGAGGGGAGGGGGAAGAAAGGGGGGCAATAAAAAACTTCTTTTTACACAAACTTAAAAAAATGGAGAGAGGAGAGAGAGAGAAAAAAGGGAGAGGAGAGAGAGAGAGAAGAGAGAGGGGGAGAGGAGAAGAGGAGAAGAAGAGAGAGAGAGAGAGAGAGAGGAGAGAGAGAGGGGAGAGAGAGAGAGAGGGAGATACAAATCAAATAAAAAATATTCTTACGGAAAAAATGTAGAAAAAAAGGGGATAAAAATCAATTTTGCTATTAAATGTTACTCTGCGCCCCCCCTTCTCGCCCCAAATACAGGAAATGTCCCACAGCATATCAACGTAGGTAAAAATTAAGAGTAATTAATTGCAAAAAACTTTGTATAACTTTGGAAGAGAGCGAGAGAGAGAGAGAAAAAAAGGGGGAAAGAGGGGGGAAGAGAGAGAGAGAGAGAGAGAAAAGGGGAAAGAGAGAGAGAGAGAGAGAGAGAGAGGGGAAAAGGAGAGAGAGGGGGGGGGAAATGTTTTTCGGTAAAAACGCGTTTTAGCAATCTAAATTCTCTTTGTACCCAACTCATGAACTTTTGTGCCGTATCTGGTTTGTAGGTAGGTTTCAAAGGGGATGGAAAAAGGAGAAGGGGGTTAAGGAACAAAAGCAGATATGGGAAGAAGGGGAGAAAAGGGAAAAATAGAAATCATTTTTTTGCGTTTATTTTCTTTTTTTCCCCTGTTGGGTTTTTAAAATATTTTTACGAAAAGTTCTCCTATTTTCAATCAAGTTATCATGTGAAGAGAAACCGGAAGTGAGGGGGAAAAAAGTGATAAAAACTTGAAAACGTGAGGGAAGGATGGGGATCGTTTAGAAAAATGAAGAATATATCTATTTTTTCAACACGTTATATATATTGAACAGTTACTCGTGTCTTCTCCTCTCACCGGGTCTTCTCCCCAGCCTTCTTTTCTCCCCCTCCTTCCTTTCCCTTCCCCATATCTCTTCTTTGGGGGAATAAATGCTTCCCATTTTTTTCCACCCCTCCCCCCCCACAATACCACCCCCTTTTTAAAAAAGTAACACCGGACACCCTTACCCCCCCGCCACCCCTCCCCCATTCGAGGTAAAATTTTGAGGTTGAATGGTAAGGACTTAGGGGGCCCTAAAAAATTTAAATTTTTTTTTCCCCTTTTTATCGGTTTGAATCAAGGATCAAAACGCCATATCGGGAGGTGGCCCCCCGAGGGCGCAATCACACCATTTCCTTTCAATTAAACTATTTTTTGAAAAGGGGCACACAACCGGGACAGGAACAATGCCAACCATCTTCATGCATGTTTCTAAATTTGGCAGAGTTTCACAGCACACACAACACCCCAAAAACACACACACAAAACAAAAAACACAAAAAAAAAAAAAACACAAAAAACCCCCCACCCACACACACACACACACACACACACACACACACACACAAAACACACACACACACACACACCCACACACACACACCCCACCCCACACCACACACACACCCCACACACACACACCACACAACACACAACCACACACACCAACACAACACACAACACACACACACACACACACACCCACACACAAACCACAAAACAAACACACACACACAACACACACACACACACACACACACCACCCACAAGCACAACCCCCTACGTCCTATGCTAACCATTTCATCATTATCATCAAAATACCCAAATCTTATACCTTCCCATCATTTGGGTTTCTCCCCCCCCAACTTCCTGTTTTTTCCCATACCCTCCTGCACCACATCCCCAACGGCTCAGACGCGCCCAAGGTTTTTTTTCAACTCAAGCTTTTGGGATGAAAGTGTACCTCGAAAAAAAGAAAATTTTCGGAAAAACAAAAAAAGTAATTTATCTAATCTTATAATAAGTTCCCAAGATTGCAATATATTTCTGTTAAGGTAGGGGGTTCGCCGAAAAAGGGAGGGACCCCTCGGGGATCGAACCCGAGAAAACCTTTCCCCTTGCCGGGCGGACGTGCTACCGTTTCATACGGGCCCTCCCCGGGGACAACCCCACAAATTTTTCTTGTTCCTTTGTTTAGGTCAATGCAGTCTAGTTTTTGATGGCGAATCTAAATGCCTTTGATTTAAAACGAGGATTACTTTCCCAACAAACAAAGGTCACACCACACTTTTTTTCTGGGGGGGGGGAGGGAAAAAAAAAAGTCTTTCGAAGTACCGGAAACCCAAAAAAAAATTTTCCCTTTGCATCTATTGGCTGTTAGGCTTTTCATAATGGCGGGATCCCCTAACTCGGGGATCATCACCGCTCGTGCTGGTTCTTTCCATTATTTAAGCAAGGTTTTGGCCGCCCGCAGGCTGATAACTCACCTGCGCCTTACTAAAAAAGGTTTTTAGCAACACTAAATAAACAGTATCAGTCATAGTTTTTTATTAAGATCAACCTATAAAATTTTTTTTTAAAAAAACCAGAGGCATTTTTTTTTCATTAAGAACAAAAGTAAAAAAAGTGTTGCACTGTATTACAAAAAAAGACTAAAGTATAATTATATTAGTAAAAAAAAGGTATATACTTACACACAAAAATTATGGATTAAAACTTTTTATAAAAAATGCTTTAAAAACTAATCATTACAGGGAAAGGTAGTTCATAAGCCTTGGGTGAACGGTCAGAGGGGGAGCCTCGCAATCCCAGGACCAGGTAAAACCCGTATCCTGCTATGACCACACAGCAGGGCTTGAATAAGGGTTTTTTCGGTCCCTAAAAAACGACAGCCCCACGGGATAAAACTATCTTTGGGCCCTAACACAGCACAGACACAGGGATAAAAATTTTCTTTATGCCCTAAAAACCCAGAACACGGGGTAAAATTTTTTTTTTTCCCTAACACAGCACAGACAGACAAGGATAAAACTGTCGTCCTTAACACAGCCCGACGCCGGAAAAAAGTTCTGTCATTAACACAGCACAGGGCCACGGGATAAAACTGTTTTTGTTCTTTAAAACAGGGGACAGACAGACCCGGATAAACGTCCCTGTCCAACACCCAGACACACAGGGATAAAACTGTTTATTCCTTTACCGCCAGACAGACCAGGTAAAAAAGATGTCTTTAAAAACCCGCCAGCAGGGGGTAAATAGTCTCCACCGGCCCTTCCATCCGCCCTCCGCCAAACGTTTCCCCCTGGCCAACAAAAAAGATTGGGGAAAAAAATAACTTTCATTAAAAACCCGGTTTAAAATATCTACTTTAATGTTTTTTTATGGCAAGTGGGTTTTTAGTGGGTTTTTAATGGGGGCTCTTTCATTTCTCTGGTCCTGAGAGGGGCCACTCAACTACACGTTTGGGGTTTTTAAAAATTTTATAAACAGTAGCTTTTTTGAGTAGTCCAACTGGGTGTAATTTGATGAAGGTTTTTTTTTCTCCCTCCTGTGCAGCCCCCTTTTTATTTTTCCCTTTAGTGTGTACATGACTAAGGGTATTTTTACAACTTTTTTTCCCGCTGTCGCTGCAGTCTGAAATGAACCCCAAAATGAAAGGTAGCAATCATTATTCAGCAACTCCTCCTAACGACTTTGTTTTGCACAATTAAACAGTCATTTGATTTAAAAACATTTTTTTTATCTTTACTAAAATTGTACCCTGAACCCCTGTTCCTCCTTATCAAGGTGGCGCTCCTCCTCACACTCTAAGTCACTTTGGGCCCGGGCCCCTGAAAATTTTTGGGGGGCGTCTCGTCAGCCCCCCAAAATTGAAGTGGAGGGGCACCCATCGCCTGACCCGAACCCCCCCGATTTTTTCCTCTGGGGGTTCCTCAGGACAACATCGCCAGGGTAACCCTCGGCCTTTCTGCATTTAAGGCAGCCATCACTGAGAAATTTAGGCGATCACCCGGAGGAAGTGAAAGCGTTTTCAAAAACTTTGGCCGGCGCGTTCAACAATGCCTTTGAGTTTTTTTTTGTTTTTGTACACACAAAGGACTGGGCCGGCGAAGGAGGAAAGCGGGCATCTGAAGATGTCCTCTAGGGGGTCCTGGCTTTTTGTTCAGTTTGAGGCTAGATGGGTTTCAGATCCCCAAAAGTTTTTTTTTACCTTTCAATAAATGTAATCACCTTACTCTATCTTTGTGGTCCTTGATTTGTGTTCGATGTTTTGTTTCAAAAATTGTGAAACGCCCCTTTTTGCACTGTACCTACCCAACCAAACATAACTAGAATACTTAACGTTACCTATCTGAGAAATATCAATTGAAAATTTCATTTAAATTTGGGGCCCCATTGATGCCTTCTGTGCAGGGGTCATCAGCTATTTATGAATTTTGGCAAAGGGGGAGGGTAGGGTATAGTATTCTCGTTCCGGAAAATTTTTTGAGACACCAACCCGAACTCTCGCCGACAGGGGAAATTTTTGACGGCAGTTCAATTGTAATATATATATATATATATATATGTAGATATATATATATATATATATATATTAATATATTATATTTAATTATATTAATATATTTATTTTATAATTTTTATATTATATAAATTAAATTTATATTATAATGGTATAATATATATATTTTATTATATATATAAATATAATGTTATATATATTGTATATATTTTAAATATAATTTTAATATATAATTTATAATAATAATATGTATATATATTAGTTTTATATATATATGTTATATATATATATGTATAATATATATATGTATATAATATATAGTATATATAATATTTATATATATATATGGTATATTATAATTTTATTATATTTATATGTATATATTTTATATGTAATAATATATTATAATATATATATATATATATGTATTATATATATATATTATTATATTATATAGGGTATATATATATGTATATATAATTGTATAAAATAGTAAATAAAATTATGTATATATATATGTAAATAATTTGTTATTATATATGTAATAATATATTATATAATTTTTATTAATATATATTTTAATATATGTATATTATATAGGTTTTTAATATAAAATGATATAAAAATTTATGTATTAATATATAATTTTTATAGATATATTTGTATATAATATTTTTAATATGGGATATATTATATTTATATATATATGTATATATATAATATTATATAATATAGGGTATAATATGTTATATATATATATATATTATATATTTTGTATATATAATATTTTAATAGTTATATTTTAAATATATAATATTATATATTAATATAATGTTTATATATTTATATAATAATATTTATATATATAATTTTTAAAAAATTTTATATTTTAATATATATTTTTTTTTTATTTTTATATATTTAGATATATATATATATATGTATTATATAAATTATATTTTATATTATATGTATAATGTTAATATAAAAATATGTATTTTTATTATTATATGTTTTTAAATATAATATATATATTATGTATATTATATATTTATTAATATATATTTTTATATAAATGTAAAAATATATTAAAATGTATATATGTATATAAAATTATTATAATTATTTTTAAATTATGTATTTTAAAATTATTATATTATATTATGTATATAAAATTTTAATATGTATATTTATGATATATATATAATATTATTATATATATATATGATATATTATTATTATATTAAATTAATATATTATATATAATATAAATGATATATATATAATATGATATTTTAATTTGATTATATTATAATATGTATATATATTATAATATAATGTAATATTATATAGTATTTTAAAATTTTTAGTATAAAAATTTTTAATATTAATATATTTTTTAATATTTAAATTGGGAATTAAAATTATATGTTAATATTATATTAATGTATATAATAATATATAATAATATTATAGTTTATTATGTTTTATGTATATTATATATTATTTTAATAAATATATATTATATATATGATATATATATTTTTATTTAATATATATATATTATATTATTATATGTTTTGTAATGATATGTAAAAATATAATTAATATGTATATTTTAATGTATTTATAATCATATATTAGTATATTATTATTTTAATTTATGTATTTTATAATATATTATATAGGTATATGTATATATAATAATTTTTATAATAATATATTACATATATACTATTACAAATATATTAAATTATATGAATTTTAATTTATAATACATATAAACAATATGTATAACTATATATTATTTATATATTAATATAGTAATAATAATAATATACATATTATAAAATACAAAATTTTATTATATAAATATAATATGATTATATAAAAAGTTTGAAAAGGAATGACAAAAAAAATTGTTCATTCTTATACATGTATTATGTATTCATCATGTATGTTTCATTTAAACAAAATTGTTTCTACCCCAAAATTTTTTTTTTTGGTAGTAAATACCCATCCAAAACGTTAGTTTAATTTTCCGAACCGAAATTATCTTCATTTTACAGGGAAATTTTCTAGGACAACTGAAAAAAGGTCTGAGACACTCACCCATGACAAGAACGTCTGGGGGGTTGTCATGTCCACAATGACTTGTCATGCAACGCTATAAACCCCTGAGTGAAAGGGCATTTTTCTGGGGCTTTCCCCATGATATGCATTAAAAGGTATATGCTATAAAAATATATATAAAAAAAAAATGTTTGGGGGTGTTCAAAGGCGGTCAGGAAACGGGTAGGGTGCGCCCAGCTGCTTAGGTCTTGGGGGATAGCAAAACTGTAAGCTGTTCACCAGGTGGCAGTGAAAAGATGATAGCCCAAACATCATCATCACATCTTTTCTTAAAATGCTTCAAAGTTTTTTGCCTGTGGCATTTTCGTCCATTATATTTTTTTTTCTTTCCCTTTATCCCCCAAGGGGCCCCCGCCCCCCCGGGGG
>JACEEZ010000455.1:0-14333 GCA_016584305.1 Chionoecetes opilio
TTTTTTTTTGGGCCAAATGTCTGAAGGCCAAAAAAAAAAAAAAAAAAAAAGAAAAAATTATTTTTGGTGTTTTTTGAAAACGACCGGAAAAACCAAAAATCCTCCCCTCCCCATTTTTACCCATTTTTGGCAAACAGTTCCATTGGTACTAGATGAAAGGAAGAAAAAACCTATTCATTATTGAACACAAACATTTTTTTGCTTGTCCAAGAAGACAAAAAACAGCAGTTTGCCATTGGTGAACTAACCTGAGGTAACTAGGGGGGCGCTGCCCCGACCCTCCCGCTCTTTTCACTAACCTAACCTGCTCATTGGTCACCTGGCCAAACCTAACCTAACCAATCCCCCGCCTAACGGGTTCAGGCTAGTGCTGCTATTTCATCCCTGAATGCACAAACCCGGGTAAAAGTTTGATGGATTAAATGTATATATTAGGTGCTGTAATATCAAGATCAAGAACAGGAACTGTCCCCCGAAATAGGAACACTCCTGACGTGAAAAATTGGAACACGATAATTCCTATCGGCGACAGTTCCAGGTCGCGAATAGACCCAGTGGTGTTTAGGCTGCGATCAGGTTTGTGTTTGAGGACGTCTCCCTCGCGCCCTAGGGGCTGCCCCGCCCCACCCCGCTCACCTCCTGGATGGCCTGCACCACCTCCCCGGGGGAAAGAACAAGTTGATTTTTGTCCAAGTCGGCCTGGCCGCTGTCACTCTCCATGTGGATCTTGAACTGAAGCTTGATTTTGGGAGTCAGCCAGCGAGGCTGTGGCTGAAGCCTGGGCTCCGGCGTTCTCCACACACGCCCACCTGTTGGGAGGGAACCCAAAAACTAGGGCTTTCATTTGCCCTCCTTCCCCTCCCAGCGTCACTTTCATGCGGGTCCCCATCACTGAGGGGGCCCCTGCCTCTCATTCTCTCTCCTACGTGCTCTCCCATGTCAGGGGGGGAAAGGGCAGTCTTGTTACTTCCTTTTTGTCTTCTCTCTTCTCTTGTCCCTCTTTCTTGCTGGTGAGATATTGTGGGGGGGATTCCTGAAGGCGGCAGTTTTGGTCAAGGGGGAGGTTAAGTAGTGCCTGTTGATGGACCTTGCATGTGGCCTTATGATGGAGCCCAGCTAGGGGATGCTTCTATGGGGCTGGAATTATCTCTGGGCCCGACAGATGTTTCACATTGCCCTGGGCCACAGTTACCTTATGAAATCCCGTCAGTATGTCCTTCCAACATAAACACAGAATAGGACTCAGGCTGGTAATTCATAATTCGGAAATAAATAATTTTCCTTTTTTCTTGTCCCGCACAGATTCGAACCGATGCAACACCAGATTTGCACCCAACTCGGCGCGTTGACCATTTGTGCCCATACGGACGTCCCACTTGCCTTAAGGGGTTCTGGTTTTTATTTATTGTTCATTACACCGAGTGGTCGACTTACGACCGTGATCGGGACCGACCGACCGTTCGTAAAGTTGATCTGGTCGTAAGTTGGTCTATGTTATACAAAAAAAATAATATTCTTTTAATATATATATATATATATATATTTATATATATATATATATATATATATATATATATATTATATAAAATATATATATATATATATATAATTATATATATATATTATATATATATATATATATAATATTATATATATATATATTTTTATTTTGTCCCTATACCGCCTTTTACGCCTGCGCTATGTAGGCATTAACTACTAAAGCCCCCGGTCCACACTACCACTCACCACCGTCGGCGCTTGCCGTCGAACAGTACGTGTTCGTCCTCAAAAGGGGCCCAAGTGTGGACACGATGCCGACGAGCAAAATGTTAACCGTCGGCGCTCCCTCCCCAAACATTCAGCAGGTTTTAATATTGGGCGGGCATGCCCGTCACTCAGGGTCAGCGCCAAACACATGCTTCAAGTTATCGGCAGTTTTCACTATCTAGATATTTTTGCATTGCTATGTACCGTAAAACCATCAGAACCAAGAAAAGGTCGCGATTACGAATATGTGATCAAAAATTAAATGAGAAAAATGGTCCGGAAATTGCGCGAGTTGAGAAAAAAAAGTAGAAAAATGTTTATACACATTTTCTTTTTGCTATATTTTTTAAAGCCTCGTCCATTGCGACTTTTTCAAGAACATTTTTCAACGGAACCAAGAGTTCTAGGCGTTCCATTGCGCACGAAACCTGGGTCCGGGGCAAAGCGCGTATGACTCAACAAAACCGTGAACTTTCCTCTACTCCTTTGAGTGGGTAGCTTGGTAGAGTTTTCGTTTCATAACAAACAATGGTTCGCCTTGGGCCCTATTCTCTTATCGTGAAGGGTTTTCCGCATGCACGAGTCGGAGAGGATGTCAGACGGCATAAAGAGGCATACATGCTGGTGGAGCCATGCTTTTCCCGCGATCTTGAACTTGTTTATGATCCCTTCACATAGCAGTAGCGAGTTAATCTCTCGTTATCTCTCTCTCTCTCGTTATTTCTCTCTCTCGTTATCTCTTGTTATTCTCTCTCGTTCTCTTTGTTATCTCTCTCTCGTTATCCTCTCTCTCGTTATTTTCTCTCTCTTTCTCTTCTTTTCTCTCTCTGTCTCTCCTCTCTCTCTCTCCTCTTCTCTCTCTTCTCTCTCTCTCTCTCTCGTTATCTCCCCTTCTCTCTCTCTCTTCTCTCTCTCTCTCCCCTCTCTCTCTTCTCTCTCTCTCTCTCTCTCTCCTCTCTCTCTCTCTCTCTCTCTCTCTCTTTTCCCTTTCTTTCGGCCTACAACCGCCATGAAATCAATAGTGAAATTTCTAATCTTAAGGTTACAGCCCCAGGTCATGATGATGTGAACATGAAAGTAATCAAAGCCTGCAAAGAAGAAATATCTCCATTTTTGGGAAAATATAATAAACAATCATTTACAGGAGGATGCTTTCCAGACATTCTGAAGACTGCAAAGTAGTTCCAGTTATAAAAAAGGTTTATAGTTCAATTTTTTCAAATTTACAGACCTATTTTTAGTTCTTCCCGCATAAGTAAAGTCTTTGAAAAGATTTTTGCAAATAGATTAATGAATTATTTAACAGAAAACTTACTTTTAACAGATAATCAGTATGGGTTTCGACCTAAAAATTCAATAGAACTCGCAGTTTCACCACCTTTGCCAAAACATATATAATGCAATAGATAATAAAAAGTATCAATTAACTATTTTTTGTGATTTATCTAAAGGGTTTTGATACTAAATTTAAACACTCCATTTTATTAAAGAAACTAATGATTTACGGTATTCGTGGACCAGTCTTCAGATGGTTTGAAAGTTATCTCAGCGATAGGAACCAGTATACAGTCTTTAATAGTAGTGCATCGTCGTATAAAAAGTCTTACTTGTGGTGTGCCACAAGGATCTGTCCTAGGACCCTTATTTTTTTTAATTTACATCAATGAAAATAACTCTATGTACCAAAAATCTTAAATTTTTTTTCTTTTTGCTGATGACACTCTACCATTTTTTACAGGGAGGGATTTAAATGATCTAAGAATACAATGAACACTGAATTGGTACATGTTGCTGATTGGTTAAAATGTAACAACTAAAATTAAATCTCATTAAAACTCCTGTATGCTGTCACATTCACACATGACACACACACAATGCAACAATATCAAAATTGATAATCTCATTATTAAAGAGGTAAAGAAGCTAAATTCCTTGGAGTTGTTATTGATAGCAAGCTAAGATGGAAAACACACATAGAGAATGTAATGAATAAATATTTCAAAAATAATAGGTGTAATATATAGAATACGAAACCATTGTAATATTTAAGGTTTAAGACATATTTATTTTTCATTAGCATATCCATATTTATTGTACTGTTCGCTATTGGGGTGGGGCATATAAAACATATATTTTATCAACTATTTGTAAATCAGAAAAAATTTTGTACGCATAATGTCCATAGTAATCGATATGACCACACAGTCCAAATCTTTCGTGAGTTGAAAATTCTAAAATTACATGATATTATCGACTATCAGACTATAACTTTTGTTTATAAGGCGTTGAATACATACAAAAATTGACAGTGGTTTTCAGACCACAACGCATAGCATACAAACCAAGCGAACCAATAATCTCAAACTTCCATTGTGTAGAACTTCCCATGCTCAACAAAGTGTTCTCACTCGGGGAACTAAACTGTGGAACAAACTTCCAGATGAGGGAAGGAATAAAGAATTAAATCCATTTAAACTGCAAATAAAAGAAAAGTTGAAAATACCTATTAAATTAATTTATTATTATTATAATTGGGATTTGTATAATTAATGTGATAATTATCATTGCTCTCGTTATCAGTACTATTATGTATGAGTAATGTTTGGTATGAATGCTTGTTTGTGTATATTCTTTAATATACTTATTAAATGTATTTAATTTAATTGATTAAATTTAAATAGTATATTCAGTAGGGAATATTAATTTTTTAATTTAATTTTGTTTTTCATATGTAAATTAGCATTAGGCCGTCCTACACGCTACATCTGCTGACCTCTTATTTTAGCATAAAGTCCATAAAAGAGTTACGACTCAATGGGCAAAGGCTTTGACATTTTCTCTACATGTATAATAAACTTGTATAATATTTAAGGCCAATAAAATTATCCCAAACATCAATCAATCTCTCTCTCTCTCTTTTCCCCTCTCTCTCTCTCTTCTCTCCTCTCCTCTCCTCTCTCTTCTCTCTCCTACTCTCTCTCTCTCTCTTCCTCTCTCGTTTTCTCTCTCTTTTCTCTCTCTCTCTCTCTCTCTTCTCTCTTCTCCCTTTTCTCTTCTTCTTCCCCTCTCTCTTCTTAAATTGCCTCGCCAGCTGAGTATGTTTGTAAACAAAAAAAAGGGGTTTTTGCGTTCCATTTGTGACACGCGAACCCAACCCCGAACCCGAACCCAACCCTGAACTGAAAGAACTGGTTCATGCAACTTGGCACAATGGAAAAGGCCTTTAGAATAACAAAAAGGTTTTTTGTATATTTTTCTTGCTTATGATATGCAGAAATGTGTCATGAAGATGATATAGTTGGGTCAGTTTTTCTAAACCTCCTGTGGTTATTTCATAATTTCGAGTGAGAGTACACGATATGCAGAAAACATGACTCTCACTTTGAAATCAGGAAGCGCGCTGACCGCCGAACAAAACCGTTCGTGTGGACACAACCCTGGGAACGGCGCTTCCCGTCGGCAAGCACCGACGGGAAGCGCCGACGGTGGTGAGTGGTAGTGTGGACGGGGCTTAAGACCCTGATGGTAGGCCCTGGAGGTTCACTTGAGGGCTGTGATGGTTGGCCCTCGCCCGTGGTGGCGCAGGCAGAAAGATAAAATAATATGTGTAATGATATTATAATCATCTTATAAGGCCTCTTCCATTTGCGACATTTCAAGAACCAGTTCACGGAACCCAAGAGTTCAGGCGTTCCATTTGCGCACGAAAACCTGGGTCCGAGGCAAAGCGCGTAGTGATACAGCAAAACCCGTGAACTTTCTCTACTCACATGGAGAGTGGGTAGCTTGGGTAGAGTTTTCAGTTCATAAACAAACAATGGTCGCCTTGGGCCCTATTTCTCTTATCGTGAAGGGTTTTCCGCATGCACGAGTCGGAGAGGATGTCAGACGGCATAAAAGAGGCATACATGGCTGGTGGAGCCATGCGTTCCCGCGATCTTTAACTTGATATGATCCCTTTACATAGCAGCTAGCTGAGTTATATCTCTCGTTATCTCTCTCTCTCTCGTTATCTCTCGTTATCTCTCTCGTTCTCTCTCTCGCTATCTCTCTCTTGTTATCTCTCTCTCTCCTTATCTCTCTCTCTCTCTCGTTATCTCTCTCTCTCTCTCTCGTTATCTCTCGCTCTTGTTATCTCTCTCTCTCTCTCGTTATCTCTCTCTCTCTCTCTTAAATTGCCTCTGTAATGCCCGGAAATTCGGAAAAGACAGGATGGAAATTCCTATCATACAATTCCCGGGTTATGTATCTGTAAGAAGAAAAAAGGTTTCAATAACCATATGTTTGGTCTGGGGCAAGTTGTCGCCTAGGCCCAGTATATGGGGGAACAGGTTATTCTTATTGCACTAATGCCAATCAAATCTTGTCTACTCGTAATATTTATCTTCTTTTCTTTCTACCATTTTTTCTTTCTTTCCCACTTCTATCTCCACCCCCCACTCCCCCCCATACACCCAGAACACGAGTCCAGATGTGTGGGACATTTATTTCGCGACCGTCGATAACTGGTAGATTCAAACTTTTCATCCTCCCCTTACCCTCCTGACAGATCAAGGAACACTCTTAGATTCTTAATGTCCTTCAAAATAGACACAATAGTGACAGATCACGTTTATAAATGGGTGGGTTAGTCGAGTTATTCGCTAAATTGAAAGTCGACCAAATTTCTATTCCGACTCCGATACCTCGTCACTCTGGAAAACACGTTCGTAGGCTGACCAAAAAGGGAGAACACCTCTCCCCGGATATTAGAATAAATGTATTAAATTCTTCTATATCAAAGTAAAAGAACTGTATTATAGGCAGCCATTTCATATGCATACTTGTTTCATTAGCGAATTAGAGTCATTCGAGGTCTTATACTCCCTTCAGGGGAAGCCTTTCATAAGGATCCGAACATTCCTTTTTTTCCCGCTAATCCTCCCAACTTTGCCTCGGTTTTACCACGAGGGAATCAGTCATCTCTCTACTCCCTTCAAGGTAAGACATACAGTAAATCACCTCCATCTTCCCCCTTGTTATAGTGTATCTATCTATATATCTATATATAGGTACAGTTGTTTAGGTTTCATTAACGCATAGGAGGCCTGGCCTGTCCTTATAAGTGTTATTAAAGAGTCATCTCTCTACTCCCTTCAAGGCTCCGGCGAGTGTCCTGCCGGAAAAGAAGCCAAGCCACATGTCACAGTGAACACCACACCAACCCATTACTCTCACATTTTTCTCGCCTATATAGATATTCCATGTATACCTATAGTGCTCAGTTGATACGGACATAGATGGGAGTTCTAAGGACATAATTCAGTGAGGTAGGTTATGCTCCGTAGACTTTCCTGCGCCAAAATTAGTCTACATGTATCTAGGTTCTCAAACAAGAGAATAATATTTCAGGTGAATAAACCGGATGATGTTTAAAGTATAGCTTCTTTTTTTTATTTGCAAAAACCCCAGGTGATTATTCCTTGTTATGGAAATACTTCCCCAAGTCTCAAAGAGTTTTTCAGCCTCACTCGGTGTAATACTAAGTATCAACCCCGACTCCAATCAGTCTCATATATTAAATCGTGTTTCATGGAGTAAACCATAGAACTACTACTCGCCTGGGCTTGTGGCAGCATTTCCCCTTACTAAACCCCTAAGTTCTTCCCCAATTCAGTTGTGACGAGGAGGTTTTATTAGTCCAATGAGTATTCTAACAAATTAATATCATTCAACCCAAAGGTGGCAGTAACATAAAAACCTGCATACACCTCGCCAGCTGAGTATGTTTTTGTAAACAAAAAACGGTGTTTTTTGCGTTCCATTTGTGACACGTACGAAACCCAACCCTGAACCCAGAACCCCCAACCCTGACTGAAAGACATGGTCATTGCGCTTGGGCACAAATGAAGAGGCCGTAAGTCAATATTTTATCAACATTTTTCGTTGTTTATTATTTGTAGAATTAATCTACAAACACATATTTATTTGAGATCTTACCTAAAGAAACCCTTTGTCTATCTCATCCCGACACAATACCCAACTAGTCAACTAACTAGGATTCTTATCGGTGGATAGCAGGTTTGAATTGGGTTGTAGGGTTTATCAATACTGCAAATGTTTTTTGTATTCCAGTGGTCAGACGTGATCGGAGGCCGCAGTTAGTGTACGGAGGCGGTTGTGTTTGGTGTTATTTGTGGCATCAGAGGGTTTCACACCATTTAATTCACGACGCGGCGAGAATGTTATCACTTAGTTGTTGTATTTAAAACACGTCCTATTTTTAACACTTATATGTACAAAAATGAACGTATGTACAATTTGTTCTTCCTCGCAATAATCAGAGAAGACAGTCAAAGGTGTTGTATTAACGTAAGGGTCTGGAGTGACACTTAATCCCGTGGGCGGCAGGGCATCGGCCGCCCGTGCCTACCTATACGTGTCAAATCGTCGGTGGCGGCGTCCACCGCTACCATACCTTTGCTACGTATACACGCAGGATAGGAGCAAATATATGACGACCACATAGCCTCGCTGCAATCAAGGGTGTTAATTATATAGAGGTGCAATGCTTAATACTACTGGGACTGTTCATTTTATAAGATCCTGTACTTTATCAATTGACTTAAATTAACCTTAATTAATACCTATCACCACTTATAATATATAAGGTGCAAATGCTTAATACTACTGGGACTGTTCTTTTATAAGATCCCTGTAGCTACTTAATCATTGACCTTACATTACTTAATTAATACCTATCACTCATTATAATTATATATATACCCGTATTTGCTTCCGGCCGCTAAGACGCACCTCCACATAAGCGCACCCCTATTTTACAAGGTTTTGAGAAGAAAAAAATATTTGGGGTTTTTGAAAGGAATTTTTTTATTTTTTAACATAACAAGTTATATATAAAAAAAAAGTGATTTGTAGGGGTAAGCAAATGAATTATGAGGATGGTACCTAATACCATATTCACTGTGCATGAATGTGAATGAAAAATCATACTAGTTAAAATGTAAAGGGAATGGACAGGTTAACCAAAATCGGTCATCATTATATTGCAGGTGCCCCCACGAATTGATATTCTATATCTACCTATGACTATCGCTCAGATTTAATTTTTGTAGGTAGGCCTTTGTTGCTTTTTCTGCTATGTTTTAGACTTTGTGGAAAATTTGCAGTATAATCTTGGTATTATTTTTGTAGTGGGCTTTCAAAGTCCTGGACTCTTACCGACACCTCCGTGTAGCTTTCCTTCTTCATTCCTGAGTATTTTGAACCCCATTTTTCCCATGGCGCAATTGAATAATAATGTCATTACACATACTAACGAAATCTACCGTTATTTCAGGCAGAAAGTTAAGTAGGTTAAATCAGATTAGGTTAGGTTTAGAGGTGGGGTTTGGTTTAGTAACAGATGATAGTGAGAAAAAACGAAATTACCCATCATAGGCAGTATGAAGCGTAGCAATTGTTTTGCAGGGCGGAGACCTGGAGGGGAGGGTTTGCCGCCCCCACACACATACATATAACAACGATCGATTTCCGACAGAAATGAGAGCCAGATTATTCAAAACGCATCAAAACTATTCAGGGAGGACTAAGTTTTTCGGCCTCGAACTCGGGGGTTGTCCAATAACAAAAATTCACGAAGATATTAGGTAACACTGTAAGGTAACCATCTCTACCTTTTTGTTATTGTTGTAATTGTTGAAGGGTAACCGTTGGTCGGGGATCGTACAATTTTTGCGGCGACCTCTTTGTCCCCACGTTGACAAGTGACTCGCCTGTCAAATAAACAACAAGCCACGACGCCCTTTCTCCAGCCTTATGTGTATAGACAGACTCCCCAAGATACTACACCTCCCTCTCCTCACCGCTCACACTCCTTCAAATAAAACTTTAACACACTCTTTGTTTCACTATTTCCTTTATCAACGAAATACTCATTCCGCGAAGATTCTATCATCACCCATTTTCTGCGTCCCTTCTATCATCTCAAAACTTCCAAAAGTTGGTGAAAACTTGTGTGGCCCGAGGTCGAATGCGAGTTAAAGGCGGACATCTAATAAGGCGGTAAAGATGGACAGTGAACTGGGAATGTTTTGTGACGGAGTGATGAGAACATGGGAGTAATGGCTTATGCAAAAAGGAAAATAAATAGGAGGAGTGGAAGAAAAGGGAAAAGAAAAATGGCTGAGGGGAATGGTGAAATCAACACTGGAATGGTACAGGAGAAAGGACCAGCCACGTATGAAAGGTTCTATGATGTGGCTATGGAGGGGACCTACTCTTCAGAGCAGACAAAGTCCTGGAGTAAATAGTCGTGAGGTAAGATGGAAGATGATGCAGCAAGGTGTGTGAGATGTGTGTGACAGGATGGATGAAACCGTGGAGCACTTGATGCTGGATTTTGAACGGTATGAGTATGCTAGAACAAAGATGTTGGAGGTAGTGGTAGGAGAGGTCGGGAGTGGAAGATGGCGATAGATGAGAGACAGGAGAGTGGAGATGGAGTACCTGGCTGGGGGTTGTGTGCTTGAGTGGGAGGATGACAGTCGTGCTGATTGGAGTGTAAGAATTCTTGGAGAACTCTTGAGAGCACGTAGGAGAGAGCAATGAGAGGCAGGGGCCCCCTCAGTGAGGGCGGACCCCGTATGAATGTGATGCAGAGAGAGGAAGGAGGGGAAAAAAGAAATCCCTAGTTTGCTTCTGTCCCAACAGTTTACGTGTGGGGGAGAACGCCGGACCCAAAGGCTTCACGGACAGCATCTGCTGGGTGACTCCAAATCAAGATCAAGATCAAGATCAAGATCAAGGGATGTTTGTCTTTTCCATGGGGGGCGGGGAGGAGTCTGAGTGGTAATGACCCATGGTGGGTGCGCGGGGGGCGTCGCCGAGTGAAGTATCCCAGGTGAAGCGGCAGACCTGAAATATCAGACGTTTTTACAATGGAGAGCAGCAGCGGGGGGTGGATGATTTTTTACATTTAAACACGGCCATCTTCGGCAGCAACAATCGCTACCTTGTTGCCCCAGCTCTTATTTTCTCTTAAACTCCAACCTTTCTTAGTATTATGTATTATGCATTACTGTTGATAAACAGTTACCAATTTGTGCTCAGTGGACTACTGCTCAACAACAGATCACTCCAGCCCCTTTAGTAATACCCCAAACCCGGTGTTCTGCATTCTCTGCCCGACCTCTCATTGCGCTAATATGGCCGCATTTAGACGCAGGGTGAAACTTTGGGCATTCCTTTTTAAGGGAAAAAACTGCGTCTATGCGTAGGCAAATACGGTAATCCCTACGCACCCCCTTTGGGATGAGCGACAATACCTCCTCACAAGGGGGGGAACAAAACCACCATTCTGCCAAATTGAGGGTGGTTGGTGGATAATTCCACTTTATTGTTATAACCAATGGTATCACAGAGTTCGATCCCCGATGAGAAAACCAAATCTTTCTGCCCCGTGAGTGGCCTAAGAAAAAACCCACATGTCCTGCTCATTAACTCTACCTTCGATTGCGAGTGCATCTCATGGACCAGGGGGCCCGGCATGAGCCTCTAATCCAGGCATCACTATAAAAAATCCTGCCTCGATGCATGGCGAGGGCCAAACCATCACAGTTTCTAAAGTGAACTTCAGGGCCTACCATCCGGGCCTTAGTCATTTGCCTACAGGCGTAAGAACAAAAATAAAAAAATAAAAAAAATAAAAATTTATATATATATATATCTATATATAATATTATTATAAATATATTTTTCACAATTATCAGCATTTACCCCCTGTCGTAAAGTCGAACAGTCGTAAGTTGCGTGGGTCGTAAGTCGGCGAATAGTTTTACCCCAAGAATTCTCCAAGAATTGTTGTAAATTTTCAGCCACACGACTGTCATCCTCCACTCAGCACACCCCCCCCCCCAGCAGGGTACTCCATCTGCCTATCCACACTCCTGTCTCCTTTCTCTCTCCATTCTTTACTCCGACCTCTCCTACCACTACCTCCAACATCTTTGTTCTAGCATACTCATACCGTTCACATTCCAGCATCAAGGCTCCACAGTTTAATCCACTCCCGTCACACCCCATCACACACGTTTTTGCTGCCACCAAATTTTTCCATCTACAAAATACGGGCTATTTACCTAACAGTGACTTTGTCCTGGCTCTGAAAAGTAAATCCCCTCCATAGCCACCATCATAGAAAAAAATTTTCATACCGTGGCTGGTCCTTTCCCTGTATCATTTCCAGTTTTTGCTTTCTCATCATTCCCCTCAGCCATTCTTCCTTCCCTTTCTTTCCCCTTCCTATTTATTTCCCTTTTGCACACAGCCATGCATGCTCCCATTGATTCCTGCAAGGACTATTTGGTTGATGACTGCTCTGTTTCTCTGGGACTGAGAGTGTGTGAAGTGTGGGAAGGTGTAACCCGCTTCTTTCCTGTTAATACAGGAGTGAGGCAAGGGTTTGGGCCTTGCTCCATCCTTTTCAACACTTGTATGGACTGGGTATTGGGCAAAGTGATTGTGGAGCATCCCTCAGCAACACAAGATCACTGATCTTTTTTTTGCCGATGATGCAGTCATCTTTGCAGAGTCCTGTAATCCTGCATACAGGATGAAAACCCTCCTGTAATCTGCAGGAGGCGGCTATTCAACACCCTGGCAGAGTCCCGCCAACCTGGCAGTTGGGTGTCGTCGTCTGAGGCTTCCAGCCCGTTGACAGTGGGGCCACATTCCCAAAAAGCCCAACCGTGAATTGATTTTTCTCAAAGATTTGCAGAATGAGGGACAGTTCTGCTTTAAGGAAAGGGACCCTACCATAACTACGTCACGGTTTGTTTACATCGGGCATTGGGGGATTTAAAGGGGGGGTCGCCGCGGGTGGACCTACGAAGGGAAAATACGGCGATGGAAGAATTTCGAGTTATTTTGCGCGAAATTGATATTCCAGGTGTATATTACTGTGCTTGTTCTCGTGACAACACTATAGAGAGACCTGAGGTAATGGGTGATGTGCAGAGGCTTCCCAAACCAAGAAAACAGTCATAACAGAGCCTCGTCAAAAGGGTTTAAACAACTGGTAGGTACGTAATGTGTCCCTACCACTTGCTTACTTCTTAATGAGACCCCTGCTGTGACTGTTTTCCTGGTTTAGAAGCCTTCGCACATCAACCATCACCTCAGGTCTTCTCTATGTTGTCAGCGAGCACGGAAATATAGCACCTGGAATATCAATTTCGCCCAGAACAAATCTATTTTTTTTCATCGTCGTTGTCTTCTCTTTTTAGGCTGTACATATGCATGGTTATGATAGTATTAAAATACCTTATTAATTTAGTTCCTTTTGTTGTCTTCCCCATAAAAGTAGTGTACATCATGGTTTAAGTGTTACTTGACGAGCCAATGAATACTCTTGAGTCTATAAACCCAAAATCACCAACCTTTGCTTGATTTATCTTATTACTCCATCCATAAACAAGTTTCATAACGACGGTGACATTAAACCCCTCCTTGCCTCATGGTACCTGCATGGTACTGTCGTCTACCGATATTTTGTCCCTACACAAATCGGGAGAACTCGCCGACAGAATGGTTAGGTTGGTATCCGGTCATTTCGCTCACATGCCATTCGCCACACCATAGTCATTTCGCCCACACTATGGAGTTATAGGAGCTAGGAGGTTTAGGGTATATTTGTTTAGTGTGTCGCGGAAACCCCCCCCCCCCCCCCCCCCCCCCGCTAGGAGGGTTAGGTTAGATTTGTTGTTAGGTTAGGGTAGGTTAGATTTGGGTAGTTTAGGTTAGATTTGGTTAGGTTAGGTTAGATTAGATTTGGTTAGGTTAGGATAGGTTAGATTTGGTTAGGTTAGGTTAGCTTAGCTTAGATTTGGTTAGGTTAGCATATCGGTGGGGCAAGCCCCTGCCCAGGTAGGTAATTTTGGTTAGGTTAGGTTTATTTTGGTTAGGCAATTTTTGTCATTTCGCCCCCAAAGACATTTCGTCCACATGGGAAGTCAATTCGCCCATATATAAGAGTCCCAAATTTGCCCACTCTAAAGTCAATTCGCCCACACGATCCATGGGCACGGAGTCATGTACTATATCTTCCTCTGGCAGAAATGGAATGAACCACCAGTAGGGTGGTGTGGGGGGACACCGTACTATTTGTGGAAAAATATTCATAAAAAATCCATTTTTACCTGAGAGAGTGCACACTGTGCCAAAACAAACTTCACAATATGACCCACCTATGGTACCCTCATGAATACTTAACTCAGATAATAAGGGTCATTTAAGGTTTTTTTTAAATTTTGGACCTCGTCCGGGTCCCCCCCCACGAGGGGGGACACGGATCAGGTATGGGGGGGCACCGGTATTGATATTTTTAAACCATATTAATCAAACATTATTGTGGTTTTTTGCCTGAAATCAACATATATGCTAAGCCTAGACACCCACCATTATTATTTGGGGAGAAAAGAAAAAGCTCATATAAATACATTTATTAAAAGAAGGGGTTTGGTTTTTTGCTCACTATTTAGAAGTGCTCATGAAGGCAAAAGCAGGGG
>JACEEZ010000456.1:0-16201 GCA_016584305.1 Chionoecetes opilio
CTATCTTCTCTCTCTCTCTCTCTCTCTCTCTCTCTCTCTCTCTCTCTCTCTCTCTCTCTCTCTCTCTCTCTCTCGCCAGGTAAAGTTAAAAGAGGGACAGTTAAAGACAAAAGACGTGTAGTTAAAGGGCCTGAGGGAGACCAGGTTCCTGCGGCAAATATTTCGAGTTCCTGGCAATCATTCTTCAACACTGTGTGAAGGTGTTCTGGATGCTTCTTTATGAAGGAGGGAACAAAGATGAAGGAGGGAAGAAGGAAGACAAATGAAAGAAGGAAGTCAGTCTGGTCCTGATTCTGCCGGATAAATGGATGAGGAAGGATGAAAGGAATGAAGGAATGGAATATCTCTTTGTGCTTGTGATAGATAAATGGCGAAAACAGAATTGTTTTTGCTCGGTGTTAATTTTGAAGAGAGAAGAACAAAGGTATTTTTATTGGTAGGTGGGCAGGTGGCTAGTGATGGTGGCCCGTCCGTGTGGCAGGTTGGTAGAGGACGTGAGCTAGCATGTGCAGAGTCCCGCGCATTCTCGGTCAGCGGTTCGAGTCCGCCTAGTTGTGGCTGAGTGGCGGCGCTTTTATAGTCAATAACTTGTAGTTGGTAATTGCAAAGTGTCTAGTAGGATGAAATCTATCTCTTGTGATTGGGGTTAAGAGCCTGACACACACACATGACACACCCAACACACCCACACACACACACAAACACACACACACACACACACACACACACAACATACACACCACTTTATAGGACTCCGTGTGTAGGGAAGCACGCTCGGTTTCACAAACTGAGAAGTCCCGAGTTCGATCCACGGGGGAGCAGGAGGAAGATGGGCTGTTTCCTTTAAAAACCCGAGCCCCTGTCACCCAGCAGTGATGGATACGGGTGTTTAGCGGGGTTTGTGACCCGCCTCCCGGTGGTGCTGGTTTCGGCCAAAACTAAAAAAAAAGACTTAAGATGAATGATAAGAAGGTGATATGGAGACGGGGCCATACGACCGCTGCTCAGGCACCTGGTAAAATAAAATAAGATGAATAACGCGCACACACCACACACACACACACACACACACACACACACACACACACACACACAACACACACACAACCACACCCCACACACACACACACACAACACCAGCTCAGGCCCTGTATGCGTATACACATACAGCTAGGTAAATACACTGTTATACCCTATCAATCAGCTTCTGGTCAGATTTCCTGCTATCTTATTCCCCCATTATTCTTTTATCACTCACTCACTCACTCACTCACTCAACTCACTCACTCACTCACCACTCACTCACTCACTACCCACTCACTCACTCACTCACTCATCACTCACTCACTCACTCACTCATGGACAGCCAGGCCTCTCCACACCTCACTATCTCCTCTCTCTCCTTTCACACCATCACCATTTATTTAGGTTCTCTCAACCCTCACCATTGATCTCCTGCTGTAAGTTAAGAATCTCAACACACACAGTGCAGGGGCGGATTGAGGATCTTAAAACATTGGGGGCTGAGCCCCGCATAGAGATCTTTAGATTTTTTACCTGTTAATTTTCATTATTCAGAGTTATAATGAATTTGATATTGGAGGACACCGGCTCTACCAAAAGTTTCGGTCATTTACTTAGGATAACTTTCGCAACATGAAATGAAAAATAAGATCAAGACAATCTGAGTTGGGTTTCAAAACTCGTTATGATTTATATTTTCATCAGCAGGAGTAAAACCCAGCAACAAGAAAACTTTGTGCGTGATGAAGAGTCTAAAGCTGTATATGCCAATGCTTTTTTCGATGCTGAAATCTGAGCATTCCCTGGTCTGAACACTTCGCTGCTATTGTGTGACACAAAAAGGGTTCATCTTGAACGTAACAAAAACTCTGTTAAAACTCGGTTCTGTCCATCTGATATTTATCTCTTCACCTCTCCAGAAGGTCTTTGGTGTTCAATATCTGTCGCGTCCTCATCTCCTCTGTTCTATCCACCTGTTCTCTCCACCTCTCCCATGTCCTGCCTCATAAAGGATGCCATTACCATACGCAGGAACATCTAACCAAATCTCTTGTTTTTACTATAAATGTTTGTGTGGGCCCAGTCAGGGCTTATCTTATTTTTTTGTAAGAATAATACAAGGCTATTGAGATCCGGGGCTATTCATAAAACATGGGGCTACACAGACACAATGCCCAGGCATAAACAACGCCTATGCCACACACGCGTCCCACCGCTGCGGTAAACACTCGCCCCTTCTGACGGCCACACCACACACCACACACACACACACACACCACCCACTCCCAACCCACACAACCAACCACCCACCCACCCACCCACCCACCCACCCACCCCAACACACCACACACAACACACACAACACACCACACACACAACACACACACAACACTGGCGGGAAACACTCACACCCTTCTTGACGGCAATCACGCCATCACGGGGACTGCTCTGGTTTGAAACTGGACGCATGTACGCGCGCATCACCGGGAACGACTCTTCATGAGGACGTCCGTGTTGACGCTGCAGCGTGGTGGCGACTTGAACGGCGGCTTTCATGGAGGTGGGGGTTGTGCAGCTGTGTGTTGTAAGGGAGGGGTATTGAGCGGGTTGTGCAGCTGTGGGTTGTAAGGAGGGGTAGTGAGGGGTTGTGCCTGTGGGTTTGTAAGGGAGGGTATTGAGGGTTGTTGCAGCTGGGGTTTTGAAGGGATGGGTTATTGAGGGGTGTGTGCAGCTGTGGTGTAAGGGAGGGTATTGAGGTTTGTGCAGATGGTGGTTGGAAGGGAGGGTATTGAGGGGTTGTGCAGCTGTGGTTGTAAGGGGAGGGTATTGAGGGGTTGTGCAGCTGTGTGTTGTAAAGGAGGGGTATTGAGGGGTTGTGCAGCTGTGGGTTTGAAGGGAGGGGTTTGAGGGGTTGTTGCCAGCTGTGGGTTGAAGGGGAGGGGTATTTAGGGTTGTGCAGCTGTGGTTGTGGTAAGGGAGGGGTATTGAGGGTTGTGCAAGCTGTGGGTGTAAGGGAGGGGTATTGAGGGGTTGTGCAGCTGTGGGTTGTAAGGGAGGGGTAGGAGGGGTTGTGCAGCTGTGGGTTGTAAGGGAAAGGGAAAGGGTGAGGGGTTAGAGATCGACCGACCGACCGACCGACCCGACCGGACAAAGTGATAGGTATTTACAGACAGAGAAAGGACAGATACATAGGAAGACACACACAGAGAGACAGGAGACATAGCCCAGACATCACACAGAGGAGACAGAGACAGGACAGCAAGAGAGACAGAGACATAGACAGGACACAAACAGAGAGACAGAGGAATAGACAGACCACAACACAGAGAGGGACAGAGACAAGACAGACACACACAGGAGAGACAGAGACATTACACACAGACCTACAGAGAAAACCATGTACAGAAAAAAACCAGCAAAGGTAATGCCATATCTAGACAGAGAAAGACCGAAGATAGAGAAAGACAAGACAGAGATGAGGACCTACACACAGACAAGAGAGACATGGACATAAACCAGAAAAACCAGCAAACTTGATGGCATTCCCGTGTCACACAAGGTCACATCAACAATAACCCGCTTGTCCTCGATTGCCGGGACAGGTCATAAAACTCCTCGCGGGTGATCATGAAGGCCGCGAGGTGCTGTGTAGATGGCAGGAAGATGGAGAGCAACATGGCCCACACGGTACACATAAACCTGCAAACATGCCCCACTCGTTACCCATAACCTGCAAACATGGCCCTCTCGTTTTACCCATAAACCTGCAAAACATGGCCCCGTTACCCATAAAACCTGCAAACAATGGCTCACTCGTTACCATAAAACCTGCAAACATTGGCCCTCTCGTTACCATAAAACCTGCAAAACATGGCTCACTCGTTACCCATAAACCAGCAAACATGTGCCACACGTTACCCATAACCTGCAAAACATGGCCACACGTTCCCCATAAACCTGCAAACATGGCCCACAAGTTACAATAAAACCTGCAAACATGGGCCCACAAGGTACGTTAACCATAAACCTGCAAAAACACGGCCCACCACGTAACCATAAAACTGCAAAACTGGCCACACGTTCACCCATAAACAGCAAACATGGCCACGAGTTACCCAGAAAACATGCAAAACATGGCAACGAGTTACCCATACACCAGCAACAGGCCCACGAGTACATAAACTGCAAAAAATGGCCCTCAATCACAAGCAATAATTCAATATTGGGGCAACGCCGGGGACGCATCGCCTGCCCACCCTACGACGCCACTCCAGTGGTCACCATCCCGCCGCGAGTCCCCATGCAGGCTCCCTCCAATAACAAGCAGGCTCCGACAAGAAACATCAACTTGCCCGAACCCAACACGCCTTGGGGCGGCCCCCTTGGCCTCCTCCACGCCGATTTGTCCCTTTACAGATAAACCGATGTGTGTGTGTGTGCTGTGGTGTGATGTGGTGTGTGGCAAAAACGTATCGCGGTCAAGGTTGAGGCTGGAAACGAATGGTGTTGACAAATATAAGTCAATATAAAAAAGCACCAATCATAGGAGAATAGCATAAGAGTGACCGTAATTCAAGAGGCACCATTACCCCTTCACGCCTAAATTCTTCCTTGGCTTTATGAATCGTCTGTGTTAGCCATGAAATTACGAAAAAACTAACTAATATACAAAATTAGTAGTGGACACGGATACTGAACAAATTCATATCTATAAAATATTGATTATAGCATTAAAAATTCATCTAATGGTAGCTAAATTACAATGCAAATAACGTTCGGGCCTCAAGGGGTAATAGATAATACATTAGCATTCACCCTAATGGCATGCTATGATGACATAAAACTCCTGCTGACGTATGAGACAGTTCCCTGGAGATGATTGTTAGCGCCATGTACATTGTTTGTAAACACACTAATATTATGTCGATTAGTATACTTTTTTATAATGCATATTACTTATTCTTTAAAACTACCGCTATCAGTTGACGTATTGAAGACAGTTAGTTCTGAGAAGTCATTATAGGCGCATGTTACAATTTAGATAGACTATTAGGACCTATTGACGAATATTATTGCCCTCCTAATGTAAACTTTGTTGAAGCGTTTTCACTATCACTTCTAAAACTCATTCAAATCTTCACCTATCCACTCTTTAAAGCTATGCAAATCTCACTAGTCACTCTTATTCATTCATAAAGACAGTTCTAAAAACGGTACCTTTAGGCCGTTATGTACATTATGAAACAGACTAATATTAATGGCTTTGCTAGTATATTTTTTTGAACATAATTTACTCATTCACTCTTTAAGCGTGCGGGGATGCGTTAAATGTATGTAAATATTACGTCTAAAAATTAGGAAACCAGGAATCTTGTTGCGTCGAGGTGTGGGGTTGTGGGGGAAGTGTGCGGGCGAGGGGGGAGTGGTGTGTGCGCGTGTGTGTGTGTGTGTGTTTGGGGTAGGTGTGGTTGTGGGTGGGGGTGAGTGGTTGGGGGGGTGTGGACGTTGTGGGTGTGTGTGTGTGTGGGTAGAGGGCTGGGTAGTTGGTGGTGGGGGGGGGTGGTAGAGGGATGGGTTAGTGTGGTGTGGTGGTGGGGGTGGGTAGAGGATGGGTAGTGTGTGGTGTGGGGGGTAGAGGGATGGGTAGTGTGGGGGTGTGGTTGGCTGGGGTGTGAGTAGAGGGGATGGGTAGTGTGGGTGTGGTAGGGGGTGGGTGGGGTAGAGGGATGGTAGTGTGGGGGTTTGTGGGGTGTGGGGGGTTGGGGTAGAGGGATGGGTAGGTGGGTCGTGGGGGGGTAGAGGGATGGGTCGTGGGGTGTGGTAGGGGTGGGGGGGGTAGAGCCCGAGGGGGATGGGTAGTGTGGTGGGTGGGGTGTGTGGGGATGTTGGTAGAGGTATGGGTAGTGTGGGGGTGTGGGTAGGAGGGATGGGTAGTGTGGGTGTGGTGGGGGTGTGGGGGTGTGGAGAGGGATGAGTAGTGTGGGTGTGTAGGGTGTGGGTGGGGGTAGAGGATGGGTAGTGTGGGTGTGGTAGGGTGGGGGTGGGGTTAAGGGATGGGTAGCGTGGGTGTGGTTGAAGGGGTGTGGGTACCCATCCCTCTACCCACCCCCCACACACCCCCACACTACCATCCTCACCCCCCCCCGGTAGGTAGTGTGGGGGTAGGGGTGGGGGGGGTAGAGTATGGGTAGTGTGGGGTGGTGGGTGTGGTGGTGGTGGGGGTAGAGGGATGGGTTAGTGTGGGATGAGTAGGGGGTGTGGTAGGGGTTTTTTTTTTTTTTTTTGGGGGGGGGGGGGGGGTGGGTGGGTAGAGGGCATGGGTAGTGTGGGTGTGGTAGGGGTGTGGTTGGGGTAGAGGGATGGGTCAGTGTGGGTGGTGGGTAGGGGTGTGGGTTGGGTAAAGGGAATTGGGTTAGTTGTGGGTGTGGGTGGGTAAGGGATGGGTTTTCATAGTGTGGGTGTGGTAGGGGTGTGGGGTGGGGTAGAGGGCATGGAGTAGTGTGGGTGTGGGAGGGGGTGTGGGTGGGGTAGGATGGCAGTGAGCAGGAGTTAGGTGCAGAAAGTTTATTTTTACAGACTAGTGTAGGCACCATTTACATTTTGTTTGAACGTTGTGTGTGTATTTATTGAGAGAGAGAGCGAGGAGAGAGAGAGAGAGGAGGAGAGAGAGACGAGAGAGAGAGAGAAGAGAAGAGAGAGATGATGAGGACGAGGAGAGAGGACGAGAGACGAGAGAGAGAGAGAGAATTTAGACACGGAAAACACATAGAGAAGAAATATTTACCTATCAGCAGTCAGGTTCAGTCGAGCGAGTTGTGGGTAAAGTTAAGTTTGACTAGCCAGGACTGGTGCCTGTGTTGTGTGTGTGTGTGGATGTGTGTGTGTCTGCATGTGGTGGTGTGGTGTGTGTGTGTGTGTGTGTGTGTGTGGTGCCTGTGTGTGTGTGTGTGCTGTGGGGTGTGTATGTGTGGTGTGTGTGTTATAGTGTGTGTGCTCTGCATGTGTGTGGTGTGTGTGTGTGTGTGGGTGTGTGTGCAGGGGTTGTGTGTGTTGTGTTGTGTGTGTGTGTGTGTGTGTGTGTGTGTGTATCTGCATGTGTGTGTGCCTGTGTGTGCATGTGTGGTGTGTGTGGGTGGTGGGATGTGTCGGTGTGTGTGTGTGTGACTCTGTGTGGCATGGTGTGTGTGCATGTGTGGTGGTATGTGTGTGGGGTGTCTGCATGGTGTGTGGTGTGTGTGTGTGTGTGGCCGGTGTGTGTGTGTGTATGTGACTGGGTATGTGTGTGTGTATATGTGTGTGTCTGCAGTGTGTGGTGTGTGTGTGTGGTGTGTGCCTGTGGGTGTGTGTGGTGTGTGTGCCTGTGTGTGTATGGTGTGTGTGTGTATGTGTTGTGTGTCTGCATGTGTGTGGGTGTGTGTGTGTGTGTGTGTGCCTGTGTGGTGTGTGTGCCTGTGTGTGTGTTGTGTATGTGTGTGTGTGTGTATGGTGTGTGTCTGCATGTGTGGTGTGTTGTTGTGTGTGTGTGTGTATGCATGGGGTGGTGGTGTGTGTGTGTGTGTGTGTGTTGTATGCATGTGTGTGTGCCTGGTGTGTGTGTGCATGTGTGTGGTGTGTGTGTGGTGTGTGTGTGTGCATGTGTATTCTGTGGTTGTGTGTGTGTGTGTCTGCATGTGTGTGTGTGCATGTGTGTGTGCCTTGTGTGTGGTATGTGTGTGCGGTGTGTGTCTGCCATGTGTGTGTGTGTGGTGTGTGTGGCCTGTGTGTGTGCTGTGTGTGTGGTGCTGGGTGTGTGTGTGTGTGTGTGTGTATGTGTGTTGGTGGCCTTGGTGGGTGGTGTGTGTGTGGTGTAGTGTGTGTGTGTGTGTGTGTGGGGGTGGTGTGTGGGTGCCTGTGCCTGATGTGTGTGTGTGTTGCCTGTGTGTGTATCATCTAGTGACTAGTGTATTTTTACAGGGCCGAGCAAACGCTGTCGTGTGGCCCCGTTCTCCATAGCAACACTTTTATCATTTCATCCTTGTGCTTGTTTTGGCCGAAGCCAGCACACCGGAGAGCACGGTCACCAAACCCAGGCTAAACACCCGGTACACCAGCACGGGTGGGACAGGTGGGGGACAGGGCTTGGGTTATTAAGGAAAACAGCCCATCTGTTTCTGGTTGTGACATCTGTGTGTGTGTTGTGTGCGTGTGTGCGTTGTGGTTCGTGTGTGTGTGCGCGTGCGTACCCCTTGACGTGTAGCTCTGGGACAGTCCACGTTTCACAGCGGCCTGAAGAGAATCCGCCCACACTAACCACAGCGTGCGGCACAGCGAGAAGCGGTGGCTGGCGGTTGGTTGCAGCTGCGGAGAGAATAAATAAAAGAAGAAATGAAAGAAGGAAGAAAAGAAGGAATGGAGGAAAGATGAATGAATGAAAGGAGGGACAGAAAAAGTGCAGGAAATGGAGGAGCTGCCACTGTGAGGGGAGGGAAGCATGGGAAGAACCGATACCAGGATAGCTCTTGGTCTGTAACGAGGGTATCTGCTGAACTGCATGCTTTTACTATATCAATGAAAGTACATGTAAGACATCGGAAAACATACATAACAATGATGATAAGAGTGTAATTGATAGATAATAATGGTCCTTTGAAGTAAGCTAATGATAATAGTAATTATAATGATGATAGAAACACAAGTAAAGAGATGATTTTCACGTTGGTGTCGTCAATGAGGTTCCCAAAGGGTGGTGAGTGAGACTGTACTGTATGCGCTCCAGGACTTGGCATGAGCGGCGGCATGTTATCCTGCCTGTATCTCATGCCCATGCTGCCCACCACCTCTACGGCGTCGCATTTGGGACGGCTGCATTACAGACAGGGTGAACACTTTCCAGAGGTTGACGGTTTATACAGCGGCTGAATTTACGGTCAACAATCTTAACAACGAAGTTTCCCGCCATCGATATGGGATACGCGGTTGTTACAATGCACCCATCGCCCTGTGCACGGTCGCTTGTTAGGTGCCTCACCGCCCTCTGGATGTAGAGGTGTGATGCGTTATCCATAGGATCTGCGGTGCGGCAGTAACAGCTGTGGTGTCGATCCCTCCGCGGCGGCCTCGCGTGCCGCCATGCCGCCAAACAAGTCTTGATGGGGACGCAGCACTCTCGTCACCTGGTCTTGCCGCCCTTAACGACACCTTGCTACGCGGGTGCATCCTGGAAGACCTGCATGCAAGTAACGTCTTCCAGGGCGCTGAGGAAGCCCCTCGTCGTGGGCACCCTGCCAAGCGAGCCATGAACCAGCCGAGGCACCAGGAGGCTTCTCTGCACCGGGCGGGTAGCCTCTTGGGCCTCCTCTGCCTCGGCATCAGTCGTGTTTGGAGCCTGAGGGACATTGGTCTTCCACTTCAGTGAACCTGTACCAGGGGGGTGGGTGGGCTGGTGGGTGCCTCCAGCCTACTCCTCGGTTCTGCTGTCCTCGGTCCTGGGGCCTCGCTGGCACACTCGAGGGCACGCAGGCCCCAGCCTCAAGTTTTGGCCTGGAGCGGCCAGGGCAGTGCCCTGCGTGTGTCCGTAACGAGCCCGGCACCGCAGAGTTGAAGGTATTTCCCTGTCCGGTCATCAGCCCGTCGCTGGTCATGACTGGGAAACACCGCGACGAGGGACGCGTCCCTACAGGGGACAGGACCGGGTCTCCACGCAGCGTTGGAGGTCCCCTCCAGACAGCTGAGCGTGTCTCCCCGCACACACTGCTCGCATCCGTTGTCGCGGCAGCGGTGTTGCCGTGCCCAGGCCGCCCTCGCCACCAGGGGCACCACGCCCTCCTGGACCACAACACCGCACGAAACCACACCACAAGAGCTGGGCTCTCTCCAGCATGCGGACCTGCCTCTCCCAGGGACAGGGCCAGGGCATTCCGCAGGACCACAGCATGGGGGCCAAACCACTCCCGCCAGCTGCCGCCGGCGGAGAAGCGCACTCCCAGGGGGTCCCTTATGAGGTCACCCTCAGGTGCCCCAGCCACCAGCGGCCAAGCGCCCGCACTCCTTACCATGAGGGGCGGGTGGTGCCCCGCGTCCCGCCACTCCCTCCACTGCATGGGCACCTGGTGGGCCTCGTGACCAGGCAAGGAGGAAGGAGCAACGCCAAGAAGGACCATCCCTCCCCCCCACCAAAGAGGATGGTGGTTGATGGTGGTGGTGGTGAGAAGGTTATGTTCACCAAGGACAGACAAAGCACCGCTAGTCCATACAGAGGACGTGTTCGTGTCTTGCATCACATAGATAAACAGTAACATATTATCCAATACCATCATGGCCAATGCTAATACCCTCATATATTGATGTTAATCTGTGGACGCTCGATCTAAACAGCATCAATTACACACTGTGACATATTTGCTGTAACAACATGCATCCCATGGCCATGAAAACTCGTGAGTCATTGGTCCTTATTTGTTGTGTGTCCGCTGCCATGGCCGATGAAACACCTGGATCAGCCTTGTGTTGGGTGTTGTGTTTATGTCGTATGTAATGTACTGTAAGCTTTATCTTCCCTTCCTCCTCTTCTTGTTCCACCCTACATCACCAGGCTCTCTTCCTCCTCTTCTTCTTCCATCCCTACATCACCACTCTTCCTCTTACTCTTCCTCCTCTTCTATTCCATTCCTGATCACTACTCGTCCTCCCCCACATTGCCTCCCTCCTTGCATTACATTTTCTTTATAATTGTTCATGTATAAGAATAAACAAAAACGATGAAGCTTCACCGAAAGTTAAGTACAGAGTAACGTGTACAGATAAAAGAATAGGGATGAAACATTACCTTCTAAACATCAACCAGAAAATCTTGAAAAGCTTGATGAAAATAAAAACCCAAATAGATAAAATATTAGCATGACAGATTATTATTAATTCATTGGATTCGCAAAATGGAAGACAACTTCACTAGGATATTTTCACAGCGGAAGAACTTAGTGCCGTCATAATTTACACCTACAACTATTATATTTGGTGAAGATAGACAATGAACTTCATAAATTGAGCCCCCTAAAGTTCTGTGTTCGCGTCTGGTAAAAGTTATGGACTACCGTCTAATATGCCAACAATTATGACTCACGGCCAAAGAAGCTGATTGGTATAGACTTCAAATGGAGTTTTACATAGGACCCATAACTTTACTTGGCTATGAGCGATCTTTAAGGTAAAAACTGTCCAAAAGTTACTTCACCGATCGCTTCATTAGGTAGCAATGACGGTGTGAATTATAACTTACTCCAGAAATGACTGAATCTACAGTACCAGCTATTTGAATGGCATATATATTTATTTTTTTATCATATGGGGACTGACTAAGGGGAAAAAGTCTCTAGCTGCCAGTCCCTAGAAAGTAGAAAGTAGGGAGAATTACAAAGTAGAGGTGGTGAGTCACTTGATCCAAACCTACCGTCAACACCACTATAGTCGCCACTGCACTAATGTCCGCAGGGCGCCATATTATTACAAACTTTAGCATAACTACAGAACTTGTATGTGCCACTGAAGACAGGTACATGACATAGATACTGTGCATGCTCTTTAGGGCACATACAAGTCTGTAGTGATGCTAACATTCGTAACATGTGGCGACTGGCGGAACATTAGTGCAGTGGCGGACTATAGTTGTTGGTAACGGTAGATTGATCCACCACGAGGGTACAACAGCATGCCTATCATGTTCCTTTTTAGTCTTCGTAATTACAGGTTAAGATGATAAGTGGTCACAGGTATGGCGTGAATATTAGTTTTTTACTAGCCGCAAAGCCGCCGCGGACTTTTTGGCTAGCTCCTGCGTAGGGCTATTGGGGGGCTTTGGCCCCCAAAAACAGACTCCTAAGATAGCCCATTCTACTTTCTGAATCATGGATGTAGAAAGGTAGTAGAACGCCTTACCCATCACCCACCCCCCATTCACTACCCATTACCCATAACACCCCCACCCATCACTCACCCATTACCCATCATCACACACCCATTCACTCACCCATTTACCATCACCCCCCACCTATTCCCTCCACCCATCAGTGCCATCAACCCATCCCCGCACCCATCACCCCACCCATTCACTCACCCATCACCCCACACCATACCCATAACCCCACCTTTCCCACTCACCATTACCATCACCCTACATCAATGTGGTCCTCAATTCTCGCCAAACCCACATTTTTTTTCTCACAATTCTCCACTTAATAGGCTACTAACAAAAAAAAGAGAAAAAAAGTGATCGGATCATCACATAAGTTGAATTATTAATGTGACCCGGTCGATAAGCTGAGTTCCAAAACTGTGCCATATGATGGGATTGGGGCACGGGGGCGGGCACCCTAGCGCAGACAACACCACAGACACACACACTTTTCGCTTATATTATTATAGAGATATCATAGAGGGACTGGCCAAGGATAGAAAATAAAGGAAAGCACAGAAAATCGCTAATTGTTAGTCTCCATTAGCAACTGAGATTCTTTAAGGGTTTGGATCAGATTTTAGCTTTAGAGATGTCTTGACACTTCTCTTAATTAAAGGGGAGTCTCGGGCTGAGGGAAATTTCTCTGGGGGAAATCGGTTATTCTCCCCGTAGCCCTAGCGCCGCATGTTCTTCGCCATTGTTTTTCTGAATTCGTTTTTACATAATCGACAGAGGTCATTGTGTGATCGGATAATAATAGTATTTTTTCACAGATTTTTTATTTTTCTTCAACAAAACTAACAAAAAATGGCAGCGAATTTTGTTTCATGAAAGTTTCGTGTTACTGTTTGGTGTTGCTGAGACAGCTACATACTGTGTAACAACGTCCTCTTCAATCATCTCTCAAAAAGTTGTGCAAATGGGGCACCCCAAAACTATCGTTTTGATATAAAAAATCGCAGAAAGAAAATGAGATTTTTTTCACAAAGCATATTTCGGTGACTTAGTTTTACGCGTATACAGTGAATAGTAGAAGCGTAAAGCGGTTAGGACTATAGTGCAAGAAAACTGTGGGTCGGTGGTAGAAATATTGTTTAGAAACAATTTAATTTATATTTCAGAAAAAATAGATAAAAAAACTGCTGCTAAAAATTTGCTATAATTCTTCCCTTATGAGCGTCTCGTGTTCTGAGGTGTGCCACGGCAGTCAGACTTGAGGCCAACAAGAACAATTGTAACGGGAAAAAAGCTGAATTTGAGTGATTTCGGACACAAGCCGAAGGACTCGTTAAAAGAACCTAAAAAGAAAGAATAATGTAAAGACAGAGGAGTAAAAAGGACAGTAACAAGAAACAAGAGTGTAAAGTCTGTCACTTGTCCCCACAGCTGGATGAAACACTTTTTTCATCATTTTCCGTAAGTAAAGGGGAGTATTTTTTCTTCTATTCTTCGACAGAGAGTAGGGAGGATTAATGTTAGTGTCATATATACGAGCGACACTTCAGCATGGAAAGATACGTTTTTTCGAGCTTCCAATCAATGGAAGTTTTTTTTGTCAGTCTTCCTCAAACTCTACGAACAAAGAACATTAATGCAGGAGTGTAAATTTTCTCAGTAACGTAATTATAACCCAAGTATTTGTATATCTGAATGGTCATACCTGAATTAAGTCTTAGTTCATCATGCAGAGAGAGAGAGAGAGAGAGAGAGAGAGTCCTCCCCATAGTTTCAGTGCAGAGGAATGTGTGAGGGCAATAAAGACATGAGGAGAGGAAGGGAGGATTAAACTTTTTCATGAGGCAGAAGGGCGGAGGTGGTGGCAGTGCGGGAGACGGTTACCTGACACGGGATGAAGACAGGTGGCGGTGGTCGCTTTGCCTTCGTTACCTTGAGAGCTAATCTGATAGACCAAATGAAGGAAGGGTTTTTTCTGGACTGATTTCCTCTACTACATCAGCTCGTCTTTTAAAATTGAGGTTTGAGACACTCAATTACACACACACCAACAAAAAGTCAAGCCAGACGCAAAGACACATAGTGCCGACCGGGGTAATTTGGTCCTGGTTTTGACAAACTTTGATCTAGTTTCCATATCTATTGAAATAAACAAACAAAAAGTTAATGCAATCATAGGAGGGTCACTACCTATATGTCATTAAAGTTTGAACAAATTTCCATCATAGCTCTGTTAGCAATACACTGCGAAGTGCGGACCGCATTGTTACACTAAATGGGGTAAATCGGACCTAACTCTGGGGTAAATTGGTCATATATATATATATATATAAAAAAAAAAAAAAATCTTAAAAATTTGACAAACCTCCAAAAACTTAAACATGTCATACCATGCCCATGGACACTAGCAAACATTATGTGAGCTGTTCCTCACATTCTCTGGTTAGGCGGAAAAGATGACCAACACGCACACGTTTGGGTTCCAGTCTTTGAGTTCCTAGTCTTTCTTCTTTTTCTAGGTCTATGTTAGTTTTTCTTTTATAATTTCTAAGCATTGTTACTTAATTTAGTAATACTTTACACTAGGGCCAGAATTCCCTACACAATTGGGAGTATGGTTTCTGTTTACCTTATTGGATTCTAGGAAACATTCTCTCTATGAGCTTCCGTCACAATGCACTTCTTTCGGAGATATAAGATGTTTTTAATAGGAAGGAGATCCGAGTGTATAGGAGATATGAAAATTAAACTAACCTAACCCCACCTTTTGACTCACTAACCTAACCTAACACACGCTTTAACCTCCAAACTAATGTCAAATCTGCATTAAAAAAGTGTCCGCGGCAAGGGAAGAACAGAGGCGATGCAGGTCACAAGAGGAAGAAGAGTCAGGCGCACGTAAACACTTGGCTCTCGCCTCCCTATGAACATGTCATTATCTTCGAAAGTAATGATTTGCGACGGAAACTCATAGAGAAAATGTTTCCTAGAATTAAATAAAGTAAACAGAACCACACTTACCAATTGTGTAGGGAATTTCGGTCCTAATGTAAAATAATACCGTTAGGTTACGTAATCAATGCCCATGTTAGGTTAGTTAACTAGCAGGGAGGTATGGGTGGGCATAGCCCCCCAGTTATGTCAGGAGAGTATTGGTTTATAGGAAGTATTGGTTGAAGCTGCACATTTACCGTATCCATTAAGGTAAACAGAAATCATTCTCCCAATTGTGTAGAGAATTCTGGTCCTTGAGTAAAAATTTACCCTTAATTTATATACCAGCACCCTTAAACTAATTCCATATTAGCATTCAACAATCTGAAACAAAAGAAACAAGTGCAAATAAGCAGTTAATCCTCACCGTGATATGCCGTGAGGGGTACATTACACTGGGTCCAATTTACCCCGTGAGTGTTTTTATCACCGGGGTAAATACGGGCCCAAACTGAGCATTGATCATACGAAAATGAGACAAGATAGAGCATTTCTGATATTTTCATGTTAAAGTAGAGGAAAAGCACTCCATATACGCTTATTTACAAGAATGTACTCCGTCTCGTATTTGAATCCCATGAAAGTTCGCCGAATCAGCTGATTTTGTAAACAAACTTTGCCGCAACTTTTTTTTGCTGTCATTTTATTCATTTTCTATTTTGGTTTCTGGGTTCAGTTACATATCGATATTTATATTCATATTAATACTAGAAATGTTAAAATGGTTGTTTTACTACATGGGATATTCAAAACTGTTAACACTCTTATTTATATTGATACAAACACCAAAGCAAAAATGGCGGTCCGAATAGAACCGGTCCGTTGGAAGGACCAAATTACCCCGGTCGGCACTACACGTAAAAAAAGCAACATCACCTTCATGCTACACTCAGAATTACAAAGAAACCAACAAAAAACCAGCCGCACAGACACAGACACGTAAAAACACGTGGGCAACCGTCTCACCTTCATGTTGTAACCCGAGGGACTGAGCCACTCGAAGAGGAAGATGGAGACCGCCGCGACCTGTATTGCCACCAGCGCCACGAGCATCCAGGAGGCGGTGTCGAAGGGCTCTGAGGGGAGGAAGAGATACAGGATCATATAGAGACAAAGAAAAAGGGGCGGGAATAGAGACACGATTATATAAATATAAATAAATATAGTCGCCGCATGTTGAGTTGGCGAAAATGTGGCCCTTCACTCCCCCTTTGAAAAAAAAAGGCATGTTATCGAAATTACCTCATCCCTTTAAGAATAATAGTCCGCATTAATGGCGAAAATGCTACTCCCCCTATG
>JACEEZ010000457.1:0-11977 GCA_016584305.1 Chionoecetes opilio
CTCCCTACCCTTTACCCTTTAAATTTTTAAAAGGGGGGGGAAAAAAAACTTCCCTTTTCCCTAAAATACTCCTTCCCCCCTTAAATCCCCCCCCTATTAAAAAAAACCTCCCTTCACCCCTTCACTGCCTTCAGGTATTGGAGAGAGAGAGAGAGAGAGAGAGAGAGCTTCCTTACCACCCTTCAAATACCTCCCTTCACCCCTTCAATACCTCCCCCCTCACCCCCTTAAACTTTTCCTTCATACCTCCCTTCACCCCTTCACTGCCTTCAGGTATTGGAGAGAGAGAGAGAGAGAGAGCCTCCCATGCCCACCCTTCAAATACCTCCTTCACCCCTTCAATACCTCCCCCTCATCCCTTAAACTTTTCCCTTCATACCTCCCTTCACCCCTTCACGCCTTCAGGTATTGGAGAGAGAGAGAGAGAGAGAGAGAAGAGAGAGAGCTTCCCTTATCACCTTCAAATACCTCCCTCACCCCTTCAATACCTCCCCCTCACCCCCTTAAACTTTTCCCTTCATACCTCCCTTCACCCCTACACTGCCTTCAGGTATTGGAGAGAGAGAGAGAGAGAGAGACTCGCTTCACGGCGATTCACGTTAGCTCCACCCCTTTGTGTGACGTCACGAGTACTGAGGGCCTCGCTCACGGCGATTCACGTTAGCTCCACCCCTTTGTGTGACGTCACGAGTTCTGACAACCGTGATTGGCGGTTGATATCCCTGGACCACAAAACTCTTCCAAAAAAGGCGAATATGCGTCCGGAGCACCATCTTCCGAGGCCCATGTCCTGCCAAGCCGCCCCAGAGTGGTTTCTGTCTGCTCGTGCGAGATGGGAAAGCGTGTCGTTAGGTCGAGTTCGACTCACAACAAAAACACACAAAAAACATACAGCACCTGGGTCAAGCCCCGGAGACTTTTTCTCTTACTAGCCTCCTTTCTCTCACCCATCTAGTCTTCTCCCTGTCCCCACTTCCCCATCTCTGCTTTCTTTTATATTCTCTTCTTCGTTGTCGTCATGCCGATGTAGGATGAGGGGAGGACTTCACAGTTCTCTTTTGCATGTTATCCTATATACGACATGGGACTTTGTTTTGTCTCCTTAGTCTGGCTTGGGCTGTTACGGAGAAGGAGGTGCTGATGTTCTTGTTTTTGTAGTAAATTTGTAGTTTTATTCTCCTCTCTGGTCTGCAGGTTTCACGTTACGGTGGACGATTTGTGATATATTCTTTCTCCTTCTGGTGAGCGGTGGAGAAGAAAGCCCGGTAGAAGATAGTTATGTCTTGACTCTTTTTTGTGGCGTTAGGGTTGTTCCAGTTCTCCAAGATTTTCTTAGTCTGACGGTTGATGTCTTTCTCGCTGAAGCCGTTGTTGATGAGGACTTGAGTGGATCGCTCGATTTCTTTGTGCATAAGTTGCCATGTACTGCAGTGTGTGAGAGCTCTCTGATGTAAGCACCGATTGTGGAGTCTTTATATCTCTGTGGGCATTCGCTTTCTCCGTTGAGGCAGTGGTCCGGTGTTCGTTGGTTTTACGTAGACGTTTGTGATGAATGATTCTTCAGGAAGAAGAATCATTCATCACAAACGACGTTGAGGCAGTGTCCGGGTTCGTTGGTTTTACGTAGACGTTTGTGATGAATGATTCTTTTCCTGAAGAATCATTCATCACGGCACGGCGTGCGGCGACTTCCATCCTAGAAGCGCTGTACATAAAAGAGATCACATCCCAAACTAACGTACAGGCAAACGATCTACAAGCTCTACCAGCATGAAAGAACAAGAGCAAATAACAGCCTACTCACAGAAAAGCCAAGCGAAGACCAAACAACCAATCAGCGTCACCCACTCAAGAAGACGAGAAGCAAAAGCTATCTACCAATCACCGATGCCGCTAATAGGCTGCGTGGCAGGCAGACCGGCTATAAATAGCGCTTCACCTCGCATCTTAATCATGCTCACCTCAACTCCTGAGGAGAAAACATCTTCCATGCTGCTGAAGAAGGGTTCTTAGAACCCGAAATCGCGATACAGCAAACATGACAAGCTACGGCGAAGTCATAAAAGTTATTACAAAAGAGAATAAGACACTCTTAAGACAAAGAGAAAATATCATTAAGAAGATAATAAACGCTTGAACTATAGTCTATTTTTTTATTATGGTCAAAGTGCACTAAGGAGGCCACGCCCCCTTGTTCCTGATTGGCTGAACGCAACGTATACGAAGTTGTGATTGGCTAGCCAAACCAAGAGTAGTGAAGATTTGAACCCCCGGTGCACCCAGGAGGCCACGCCCCTTGTTCCTGATTGGTCGAACGAAACCTGTCTGAAGTTGTGAAGGAATGGCACTGAATACATACGATCGTGTTATTTAATGATTAAAGTGTTATCTAAATAAATATAAAGCATCATAATATTTCTATTTGACAATATAAAAGATATACTTTATCGCGATTAACTGATATATGACATTAACTGATAAATGACATATGCAATACACAGAAGCTGCTATTTAATGTTTTTTGTCATGATATATTTAAGCGATCTCTATAAAAGAGAAAGGTTATACATAAACAGCAACGTTTATTCACTTCATCGCCTATAACATTCACCTCATATAATGAGCATATGCGAAATTGTATGTTGCAGTTCTTACAGTTATTACTGTACAATTGAATAGTTTGACACTTACCTCAAGGAAAATAGGAGATTACAGCAAAGACACTGCCTAGCAGGTAAGAAAGAGTATTGGTAATCAAAAGTATTAGGAGATTCGCCGCGCGCCGTCAGCACAGCTGGCAAAACACCGGCTGTTCTGTGGAGCGTGCACTCTCCCTTTCCGCTGCGCTAAAAGCCTAAAAAAAACAATATAAAGGCAAGTATTAATGTATCCTGCATGATGTGACAGTAGACAATATTTTTTTCTAGATTTCGCTTCACTTTCCTGAATGAATAATATAGGAAATACTGAAAATAAACGTAAATTCCAAATGAAATATTTCAATCTATCTGCCGGCGTTGACTTCGACTGATATCACATGTCATTTATCAGTTAATCGCGATAAAGTATAGCTTTTATATTGTCAAATAGAAATATTATGATGCTTTATATCTATTTAGATAACACTTTAATCATAAATAACACGATCGTATGTATTCAGTGCCACTCCTTCACAACTTCAGACAGGTTTCGTTCGACAATCAGGAACAAGGGGGCGTGGCCTCCTGGGTGCACCGGGGAGTTCAAATCTTCACTACTCTTGGTTTGGCTAGCCAATCACAACCTCGTATACTTTGCTTTCAGCTAATCAGGTAAAAGGGGGCGGGGCCCCCTTTATTCCCTTTTTGACCATAATAAAAAAATAAAACTATAGCTATCATTTTTTAAACGGATCTGTCTCAGAGAAAATCTCCTCCCCGGGATAATTTATATATATTTTATATATTATATATATATATATATATTAATATTTTTTTAAATTTTAATTTTTAAATATTTATCAATATATATATTATATATTAAAATATATATTTTAATTATATATATAATATATAGAATAATATAAAATTTTTATATAATATAAATTATATTATATATTGTAGATAAATATTTGGGATAGAAAATTTTTTCAGGAAAATTTTTCACGAAAAAAATTTCCCCTTAATTTTAAATAATCAGATTCTGGACTCGTAATACTTGACGTCTTTCTCTTGATGGGGGAATCAGAATATTTTGGGGACATCGTACCCCTTGGTCCATCATAAAAGGCGTCTGGTGTAAAAGTATACGAAAAAGGGACTTTTTGATGGGCGTTTTCTTGCCCTTGGGTTTTCATTGGGTTTGAGAGGGGAAAAAACACCCCTTCTGCTCCCGCATTCGAATGGGGAAAGGGACTCTTTATTTTTCATGAACTCTGTCAGGGAATGGGAAGAAAAGGTTCCATCCCTGGGCGTCATTCCCCATTTTAAATCCAAAATTTTACAATTTTGTTTTGTAAATTTTCTTGCATTCGCCACTTGCTGTCGATCTTTTGAAGAATTTTCCGCAGGGTTCACAAAAAAGGGGGAAAGCAACCCTAATAGGTGCAATTACTACACTTTTTCCCTTCACGACTGATGGAGGGCCCCCCCCCCCCCGGTAGGGTACATGAAATAGGCCCCACTGCCTGAATAATAAGACCCCTTTCCCAAATTTCCATAAATTTTGTTTAGATAGGAAATTGCGGACAACAGGGGCTAGCGACCAATTTTTGATGTTATTTTAACGACAAAAAGGGAAAATTTTAAAGTTTTCTTATTTAAAAAATTCAGGTTTTAACTAATAAAATCTAGGGTTTTTTGATATACTCATGTCCTACCTTTAAACTTTGGGTTAGAAGAATTAGTATTTAAAAAGTTGTCTACCCCTGTATGGTCCGCAGCTTTAAGGAACTGTTACCCCAAAAGGGTTTTTTGGGTGAATTTTTTTTCCCTCCATTGTTTGCTAAAAATTTCTGGGTTGTGTGCAAAAGGGGTTTAGTATGTTTCTTTTTCCCCAATATTCTCATTCATATTATTTCAAAACTTTAAAATAAATTTTTTTCTAAAAAAATGTTCATGGTTTTGGACATGATTATAAAACCCTTTGGTTTTATTATTGGGGAAAACCTGATTTTCAACAAAAGGGAACATTTAAGATTGCCTTTTTGGGGTTAAAAAAAACATAAAATATTGGGTCGCAAAGCACCCTGTTGTCCGAAAATTTAAACTATTTTAAATCAAGATTTAGGGGACATTTGGAAGGGGATCTTTTATTCGTGCTTTGGGACCAGTTTTCCCAACGGACCAGGAAACCTTTGGGCCCAATTCTTGGTGACGAAAATAATTGTGTGACAGTGACTTAGTCGGACTCTCTCTCTCTCTTTATCTCTCTCTCTACAAAAAATTTGGGGAAAATTATTGGGGATTTTCTTTCAAAAATTCAAAAAAAATCGGGAAAATTTTCATAAAAGAGCTGGAAATCTGACTAAAACCCCAAAAATCGGGAAAAAATCCAGACTTTTCTGGCAATCTGGAAAACACTGGGTAGAGGTGAGAATCATGTGGGTGCGGTGAGCCGCTTTTTTAAAAAAAAGGGCCCTGGGGCCCTCCCGTGGGGAGGGGGGGCGACGCTCATTGGGGGATGATTCTGCTCCTCCTTCCCCTTCCCTTTCCCCCTTGCGATTTGGATATCCCCTCCCCTTTTTTTCTTCTCATGCGGGGAGAGTTGTGTGTTGCCTAAATTTTGTTTTTTTTGATAAGGTTTTTTAAAACTTATTTATTTTTATCTTAGCCCGAACAAAAAAAACCCCACCGAAAAACAAAACCAGTGTGTTGTGGTAACTCCTATGGGGATTTTAAAACGGGTTTCCCTTTTATTTGAATGAAAAATTATTTGGGGATGTTTTGAAAAAAGTTTACAACTTAAAATGGAGAATTTAACTTAGTTTCTGACTTCACATATGATTATAGTTGACCACGTCTCACTGGGGGAAGAGTACTAAAAAGGGGGGTTTTTGTTTAAGGGAAAGGATAAAAAGGGTTAGGTTAAAGGGATTTGCTGCCCCCCCGGGCGAGTATTTCACTATGTTACCCCCGGGGCCGTTTGTTTAATTTAAATATTAGTTTGACCCTTGGATCGTGAATGATACTGGAATTATATCGGGGAAAGGCTAAATTTTTTTGGAATGTGGGGAATTATTTTCCTAAACAGAATAATCACCGGGTTTTTATAAAACACAAAAACTATATTTGAAACATCATCCTATTTTTCCCCATGAAACATTATTGCTGTTTGAGACCGTAGCCCACATACAGAACTCAAATTTCGGGAACGGGCAACCCTTCTTTAGAGCAAAATCTCCCTTACAGAATAATTCTTAGAATTACCCCCCCTTAAAACCCCCATCGACTGAGCACTAATTTAAAAAATTAAAATAATATTATGGGAAAAGAGAATGGGGAGTACGGATTTGGGTGTGGGGATACACAATGACCTGGGGTTCTTGAGAGGAAGGCGGGGGACCCTCCCGTTGAAGCCTCCCCCTAGGTAAAAAGATGGGTGGAGACGTATTAAAATACATAAGGAGGGGAAAGGACCCCTTTTAAACTTTAGCGAAAACTAAACATTTTTTTTCCCATTTTTTAAAAATATAAAATAAAAGGGAAAAAAAGGGGGGGGGGAAAGGCCGGGGGGGCGCGGGCCAGCGACTTACCTGGGGAAAGAGGGGGGTGGAGAATGACGTCTCACGGTTTAAATGGCCGTCGGAAAAAAAGGGGGAGTTTTTTTCGAAGGGCCCTCCCCGTGCCCAAAAATGAAAAGCTTAAAAAATCCCGAAATAACTTTTAAGAAAGGGGAAACTCGCGTACAAAAAAGAAATGTGGTTTAAAATATAAACCTGTTTATTTTTATACTGAAAAATTTTAATTTTGCTTGTCTAATCCCCGGAAAAAGGGTATTATTTGGGGGCCCGTCAACTGCCAAACACTTTTTTGGAGTGAAAGGGAAAAAAATATGAACCCTAAAAATTTTGGGTAGGTTTTCATTTTTACCCGTGTAGCTTTTACAAGGTCCATTTTGCCAAAAACCGAAAAGTAGGGTTTTTTTAAAAGACTTAAAAATCGGGGAAAGATTTTATTTGGGTTGACCAATACTGGCAAAAGATAAAAAGACCGACATCATTAGTTAAAATGATCGCAGAATAATTTTTCCAGGGAAAACTTCCCTTTCGCATCCGGGATGGCGGGGGAGAGGGAGGGAAAAAAGGGAAAGGAAAAAAATGGCGGAAAAAGAAAGAAGAAAAAAAAAAATGGCGCGTGGGAATAAAAAATGATGAAAAATATGGCAAAAATGATGCAGGGCGATGAGTCCCCGTGGGGGAAAAAGAAAAAAAAATTAACAAAAGGGAAAAGCCCTAGCTCGGGAATTTTATAAAAATAATTTTCCTACTTTTCTCTTCCGAATAATGGGCATTAAACTTGTAGGTCGTGATGTTTGAAAGTTAAGCTTGGGATTAATTTTTATGTACAGTGCTTCAAAAAATTGGGAAAAGTCGCCGTACATAGGGGCACATGTCGAACATTCCCTGTTTTTCTTCAAAAAGTTCTTTTTGTGATGGTACCCCCCCGTTTTTCTCTAGGGGGTAACTTTTTTGGGCCCCGAATTTAAGTGGCAAGAAAGGGACGCGAGACAGCTTCGTTGTCGTCATGCGACGTTTATCTATATATATTATCTATAATATTTTATATTTTATTTTATAAAATATATATATAAAATATTAAAATTTATAAAAATAAAATATATATATAATATATATATATATATATAAAATTTAATATTTTATATATATTATATTTTTAAAATAATATATATTATATATATATATTATTATATATATATATAAAATATATATTATATATTATATATATTTTATATATATATATATATATATAATATATATTTTAAAATAATATATATATATATATATATATATATATTATATAAAATATAATATATAAAATTTTAATTTTTTTTTTTATAATAAAATATATATTTATATATATTATAATATTTTAATAATTATATATTTATATAATTTATATATATATATATATTTTATTATATTTTAAAATATTTTAAAATATATATATATATTTATATATATATATAATTTTATATCTTTTATATAATTTTTTATAATATATTATATAATTATATTATTTTTATATAATAATATATATTATATATATATATATATTTTATATATATATTTTATATATAAAATTAGTTTTTGGATCGAATGCCGCAACCGAAACCAGCAATCCCCCCCCAAACAAAAATTCACAACCGCCACCGATTTCAGAAGTCTTCACCCCCGAAACCCGGGAAACCCGGGCCTTTCCCATAATTGAGTTGGGTTGTAAAAGGGGTTTGCATAGAAGAATGCACGTGGGGTAAATGATCAAGGGAAAAACCCAATAACAAAGCGACTCTGGCCGTAAGGCTGGCGAGGAACCCGGAGAAAAAATTTTTAAAAAAAAATTTTTCCCCAAAAATTAAAAATTTAAAAAAAAAGGGGGGTTTTTTCTTAAATTTATTTTTTTAAATTTTTTAAAAAAAAAAAAAAAAGGGAAAAAAATAAAAAAAACCAAAAATTTTTTTTTTTTGGAAAATTTAAAAGGGAAAAAAAAAGGGGGTTTTTTTTTAAAAATTTTTTTTTTAAAAAAAAAAAAAAATTTTTTTAAAAATAAATTTTAAAAAGGGGGGCCCCCCCTTTCCCCCCCCCCCCGGGGGGGGGAAAATTTTTTTCCCCCCCCCCCCCCCCCCCCCAAAATTTAAAAAAATTTTTTTTAAAGAAAAAAATTTTTTTAAAATTTTTTTTTTGAATTTTCTTTTAATTTTTTTTAAAAAAAGGGGGGGGGGGGGGAAAAGGGGAAAAAAAAATTTTCCCCCCCCAAAAAAAAAATTTTTCCAAAAAATTTTAAAAAAATTTTAAATTAAAAAAAACAATTTTAAAAAACAAAAACCCAAAAAAATGGAAAAAAAAAAAAAACCGGGAAAAAAAATTTTTTTTTAAAATTTTTAAAAAATTTTTTTTGGGGGGTTTTTTTTTTTTAAAAAAATTTTTTTTTTTTGAAAAAAATTTTTTTTGGGGGAAAAATTTTTTAAAAAATTTTTTAAAAAAAGGTTTTTTAAAAAAAATTTTTTTTTATAAATTTTTTTTAAAATTTTTAAAAAATTTTTTTTTTTAAAAAAAAAAAAAAATTTTTTTTAAATTTTCCCCTAAATTTTTTTTTTTTTCCCCCCTTTTTAAATTTTTTTTCCCCCCTTTTTTTTTAAAAAAAAACCCCCCCCCCCCCCCCCCCCAAAAAAAAAATTTTTTTTAAAAAAAAAATTAAATTTTTTTTTTTTTTTTAAAAAAAAAAAAAAATATATATAATTTTATTTTATAAATTTAAAAATTTTTTTATATAATTTTATTTTATTTTTAAAATTTTATTTTTTTTATATATATATATATAGTGTATATTTTAAAAAAAAAAAATTTTTTTTTTTGGGTTTTTTTATTTAAAAAATTTTAAAAATTTTAAAAAGGGGGAAAAAAAGTATATATTTAAAAATTTATATATATATTTAAATTTATATAATATATAATTTTTAATATAAAAATTTTTTAAAATATATTTAATAATTTTTTAAAAAAATTTTATAGATAAAAAATTTTTTGATTTAAAAAAATTTTTTTTATAAAATTTTTTTATATAATATATAAAAAATATATTTTTTTTAAAAAAATATAAATTTTTTTTTAAAAAAAAATTTTAAAATTTTTATATATATTTTTTTTTTTTTAAATTTTTTAAAAAAAAAAAAAATATAAAATTTTTTTTTAAAAAAAAAAAATTTTTTTAAAATTTTTAGATATTAAAATTTAAAAAATTTAAATTTTTTTTAAAAAAAAAAAAAAAAAAATTTTTTTTTTTTAAAAATAAAATAAAAGGAAAAAAAAAAAATTAATTTTAAAAAAAAAATTTTTTTTAAAAAAAAAAAAAAAAAAAAAAAAAAAAAAAAAAAAAAAAAAAAAAAAAAAAAAAAAAAAAAAAAAAAAAAAAAAAAAAAAAAAAAAAAAAAAAAAAAAAAAAAAAAAAAAAAAAAAATTAAAATTTTTTAAAAAAAATTTTTAAAAGGGTTTTTAAAAAAAACCCCTTTTGGGCCCCCGGGTTTAAAATTTTTGGGAAAAGGGGTTTTTTTTTTTAAAAAAAGGGGGGAAAATTTTTTTTGTTTTAAATTTTCCGGGTTTTTGGGGCCCAAAAACCCCCCCCCCCCCCTCCTTCACCCCCAAAGGGAAAAAGGGGGGGGGGGCCCCTTTTTTTTAAATTTTTTTTTCCCCAAAAAAATTTTTTAAAACCCCCCAAAAAACCCCCCCCCCCAAAAAAAAAAATATTTTTTTTCCCCAAAAAAGGCCCTTTTTTAAAAATTTTTTAAAAAAAACCCCCCTTTTTTTCCTTTTTTAAACCTTTTTTCCCCAAAAAAAAAAACCCAAAAAGAAAATTTTTAATTTTTTTTTTTTTTTTTCGGAAATTTTTAAAATTTTTTTAAAATTTTTTGTTTAAATTTTTAATTTAAAAATTTTAAAAAAAATTTTAAAAGGGAAAAACAAAAAGGGGGGGGAAAAAAAATTTTAAAAAATTTTTTTTTTAAAAAATTTTTTTTTTTAAAAAAAAAGAAAAATTTTTTTTTTAAAATTTTTTAAAATTTGGGTTTTTTTCCCCCCCCCAAAAAAAAAAGAATTTGGGGGGGAAAAAAATTTTTTCCCCCAAAAAAAAATTTTTTTGGGGGTTTTGGGGGGTTTTTTTTTTTTAAAAAAAAAATTTTGGGGGGTTTTTTTCCCCCCCCCAAAATTTTTTTTTTTTTTTTTTTTAAACCCCCAAAAAATTTTTAATTTTTTTGGGGGTTTTTTCCCCCCCCCTTTTTTTTAAAAAAAAATTTAAAAAACCCCCCTTTTAAAAAACCAAAAAATTTGGGAAAAGGGGGCGGGGGTTTTTCCCCCTTTTTTTTTTAAAAAAAAAGGGAAAAAACCCCCCAAATTTTTTGGGGGAAAAAAAAAAATTTTTTTTTTTTAAACCCGGGGCCCTCCCAAAAGGGGGGGGTTTTGGGGGGGGGGTTTTTCCCCCCTGGGACCCGGGGGGTTCCCCCAAAAAACCCCCCTTTTAAAAACCCGGGGAAAACCCCCGGGGGCCCCCCCAAAAAAAAAAATTTTTTTTTTTAAAAAATTTTATAAAAAATTTTTTTTTTAAAAAAAATTTTTTTTTGGAACCCCCAAGGGGCCCCCCGGCCCCCCTTTTTTTTTTTAAAAAAAAAAAAAAAAATTTTTCCCCCCAAAAAAATTTTTTTTAAATTTTTTTTTTTTTAAAAATTTTTTTTTTTTTTAAAAAAATTTAAAAAGGGGGGAAAAAAAAGGGGGGGGGTTTTTTTTTTGGGGGGGTCCCAAAAATTAACCCTTTTTCCCCCGGCCCCCCCTTTTTTTCCCCCCCCAAAAAAAAATTTTTTAAAAAAATTTTTAAAAAAATTTTTTAAAAAAAATTTTTCCCGTTAAAAAAGGGAAAGGTTTTTTTGGGGGGGGGGGAAAAGGGGAAAAATTTTTTCCCCCCCAATTTTTTTAAAAAAAAAGGGGGGGGGGTTTTTTTTCGGGGGTTCCCAAAAGGGGGTTTTTTTTTTTTGGAAAGGTTAAAAAAGGGGGGGGGGGAAAAAAAAAATTTTGGTTTTCCCAACCCCTTTTTTGGGGGTATTTATACTTTTTGGGTTTTTTAACAAGGGGGGGAAAAAGGGGGGGTTTTGGGGTTTTTTTCCCCCCAAATTGTTTTTGGGGAAACCCCCGCCCCGGGCCTTTTTGGGAAAGGTTTCCAGGTTTTCCTTTTTAAAAATTTTTTTGGGGGGGTTTCCCTTTTGGGCCCGGGCACCCCCCGGGGCCCCTTAAAAGGGGGTTTTAAAACCTTCAAAAAAAGGGGAAAATTTTTATTTATTGTTTCCCCTTTTCAAAAGGGGGGGGTTTTTGGGGAATTTGGGAATTTTTAAAAAATTTTAAAAAAACCCAATTTTAATTTTTTAAAAAATTTATTTAAAAAAACCCCAATTTTTTTAAAAAAAAACTTTTTTAAATTGCCCAAATTTAAATTTTTGGGGGGGGGGGGGAAAAGGGGGGGGAAAACCAAAAAAACCAAGGGAAAAACCCGGGGGGGGGTTGGGTTTTTTTTTAAACCCTAAAGTTTGGGCCGGGGGGGGGAAAAGGGGGGTTCCCAATTTTTTAAAAAGGGCTTTTTTAAAAAAATTTCTTTTTAAAAATTTAAAAAAGGGGGGAAAAGGGGGGGTTAAAATTGTAAAAATTTTGCTTTTCTTTTTTTTAAAAAAACCCCCTTTGTTTTTCTCCCCCCAAAATTTTTTAAAAATCCCTTTAAAAATT
>JACEEZ010000458.1:0-88648 GCA_016584305.1 Chionoecetes opilio
GGGCAAGTTTTACCCCAAGGGGGAAGTAGAGGCTGCAAGCCCGGCTTTCAGGCCCGGGCCTTGGTCAAGCAATTTTTTACACCAGGGGAAGTAGGGCTAAAAAGCCTTGCATTCAGGCCCTCCCTTTGGCATGCAAGTCTTACCCCCGGGAGGAAGGAGAGGTTTTGCAACCCCTGTTTTCGGGGCCCCTGCCTGTAAAGGCAACTTTTACCCCATGGGGAAAGTAGGGGTGAAAACCCTTGATTCGGGCCCTGCCTGTCAAGAAGTCTTACCCCATGAGGAAGAAAGGGGCTGAAACCCCCTCCCTTTCAGGCCCTGCCTGTAAAGCAAGCTTACCATGGGGAAGTAGGGCTGCAAGCCCTGCTTTCAGGCCATGCCTGTCAGAAAGGGCTTTACCATGGGGAAAAGTAGAGGCGGAAAAAACCCCAAAACATTCGGGCCCCTGCCTGTCATGCAAGTTTTACAAAATGAGGAAGGAGGGGCCCTGCAAGCCCTGCATTCGGACCCGGCCCCTTTTTTTTTTATGAAAGGGTCTTACACCAGGGGAAGTAGGGGCTGCAAGCCCGGGCTTTCCGGCCCTGCCTGTCATGAAAAGGCTTACGCCATGGGAAAAGTAGAGGCTGCCAAGCCCTGCATTCGGGCCCCGCCTGTCACAAGTCTTTTTACCATGAGGAAGGAGAGGCTGAAGCCCTGCTTTCGGGGCCCTGCCGTCAGGGAAAGGGTCTTACACCATGGGGAAAGGAAGGGGGCTGAAAGGGCCCGGCATTCACCCCCTCCCTGTCATGAAAGTCTTTACCATAGGGAAAAATTTGGTGAAGAAGCCGTAAAAAGCCGGTTTTCTTGCAGCTTGCGTTTTCTGTTATGGCGGGGAAATTTAAAGGGAAGGGCCGGCTTCTTAGGGAAATTGGCCCACCCGGTCAACCCGTAAGAAGCCAAAAAGAAGCGAAAAGCCAGGGTTTGTTCCCAAAAGGGCTTTTTCCCGCTTTTTTGCCGGGGACGGCTCAGGGGATAAAAAACAAATAGGGCGGGGGGGGCCCCACCCCCCCGATTCTGACACAGTGATTTATCGGCGTAAAAAATACTGAAATTACAGATAACGGGGACAAAAGGGAAAACACATAGATGTACATTCAGAACCCAGGAAAAACCCTTTAAAAGCCCACAAACCCAAAAATATAAAAGGGTTAAAGACACGAAGGAAAATTTTAAAAAACGGGGAAAAGAATGATCAGGTTTATCAGAGACGGGAAAGGGCCTGCTGGGGACGTAGTAGTTTTTGGGCCGAATTTAACTGTTTAATTTTGGCAAAAAAATTAGCCTGATTGACATTTAGTAGACGGGCTTAACTTTCGGACCCCCATTTAATAGAGCTAAAAGGGAAAATGACATGGGATGGGAGAGCGCCCGTTGGTAAAATCACTTTCTCGAGTCTTTTAACATTAACACAAGACGTTTTTTTTTCAAATTTTTAAAATTTATGCAAAAAAACCCAGCCCGGGGGAAACTTTTTGCTGTTTAAATTATGCCCCAATTTTGGGGTTTCTTAGAGATCTCTCACACTTGTTGGGGGAACATGAAAATTTTGGAACTCCCCGCCGAGGGAGACGGGAGACCATAAACCTTCACCATCCCAAAATTCCCACCAAAAAACATTGCAAGAATCAAGTATGCTTTAAAATTTATGTTGACGGCATGAACAAAAATTAAGGTGTAGGTAGAGGGGGCTGATAGGTATTGGGGAAAATTGACTAGCATTCCCTTGGGGGAAAATTTTTAAGAACAAGGCCCACGGTAAGTGCCCCAAAATGTTGGTCTAGTGTATATTTACTGTCCTTAACACATCTTTTTAGATTTTAATGATTTGCCGATCCTTACTTTGCCTACAGGGCCCAAATTTTAAAATTTTAAGGTTCTTGGGGAAAAACAAAAGGCCAGTGGGGTTGGGTTAGGTCAGGTCGGGTTAGGTTAGTGCAAAACCCCGATGGGCTCGGGGGGGGGTGCAGGTTGGGTCTGTAGAGTTTTGTCACCCTTTGGGAAAAAAGGCTCAACCTCCTATTTTTTCCCCCTTTTATAGACAAAAAAGTTTTGGGGGACTTTTTGGAAAAAACGGGGTTTTTGGGGGGGAGCACAATATAAGGGAAATATGGCCCAAAAAAAAGGGCTATAAAATGGGGAAAAATTTTCCCATAGTTTATGGTTTTTTTGTGGGGGCCAAAATTTTCCCTTAGGTTGCCCCCCCACCCAAAAACCCGGTTTTCCACCATGCCCAAGCTTTTGGCTATAAAAAGGGAAAAAGGGTTGGGGTGGACCCCGTTTTAAGTTTTACCATTTATATACAGGAAAAACCTTTTTTTAACCGGCTTTAAAAAACAACGGCACCCTCAAAAAAACGGCACTATTCGACCAGGTTTTTTTTTTTTTTTTTTTTTTTTTTTTTTCCCCCAAAATGAAAAACTCTGGAACTCTCTTCCTGTTTCTATTTTTCCATTTCCTAGGGACTTACATTTTTTCAAAATAAGAGAAAAACAAGACACCCCCGAAAAAAATTGGCTCCCCCCTTTTTTTTATTTTTTTTCTTGACTGTCTTTTTTATGGGGGGACGGGAAACCCTAAGGGGGCCTTTGGGGGTTAAACCCTTTTTTGTTGTGCCCTTGGCCAGTTCCTTTTTTTTTTAAAAAAAAAAAAAATAAAAAAAAAAAAAAAAAAAAAAAAAAAAAAAAAAAAAAAAAAAAAAAAAAAAAAAGGGTTTTTTGGGGGTTCCCATAAGAGTAAACCCCAAAACAACGGCAAAAGAGTTATCGGCAGCGTTTCCCCCCCCCGGGGTGCGGAAAAAACCGAGGTTCTCCTGTATATAATATATATATATAAAATTTTTATTTTTTTTTTTTTTTTTTTTGGTGTTTTCGGGATATTTTGGTTAAATTAGTAGGGTTTAAAAAAAAGGGAAATTAATGGTTTTTTTTTTTGGGAAACCTGATTTTTTTTTGTTGACATATAATAATGGTGAATTGATGTACCTCGTTTTGACGAACAAATTTGGGGGGAAGGATGCGAGGTTAAAAATTATCCGAGTGATCCGAACTTTTGCATATAAAAAAATTGGGTCGTTAATGAGGTGAAAATTTTCCCTATTTCCGCCCTAATTCCGTTTTCGTAAAACTTTGTCCTTACATCTGACGAAAGTTGTACACTTACATAGGGGGCAGCCATCACAAATACTACACAAATACAGGGGAAATTAAAAAAAAACAATCAGAACCGTACAACGCATATCTAAAAACTTATTCGGTAAAAGCAGGGCATATACCGGACTGCAGAAAAAGTTTTAAAAGCCATATTTGTTATAAAAAGGGTTTCCGTAAAAGGGGGGTTTGGGTGTGTATACACTAAATTTTTGAAAAAGTACTACAGGAGCATCAGTGTATTTACCTAATACGTTCGGTTTGGTGACTTTAAGTAGGATTTTTTTTATGGGTAAAAGGGGTGTTTCTGCAATGGGAAAATAAAAAAATTATAAAAACTAGTTATGAGAAATTGTATTTTTTTAAATATGAATTTTTAATTTCGTATTACTGGTATTTTGGTTTGGAATTATCTGCCCCAACCATTTATTAAAAGGGCCTTTGTGCTTTAAAACTGACGTTTAAATACATTTTTTATTTTGGGTTTTAAGTTGGTTTATTTGCTTCTGTATTTTTTTTTACTTGCCCTTTTAAAAAAACTTCTAAAAAGGGTACAAATCAACAACATATTTTTTAAATTTGCATTTCCTTTTTTTAATTTACCCTGTTCATCTATAAAGGTGGCAAATAGGGTAAAATTAGGATGAAACTTTGAACAGACTAGGCCCATGTAGAACAAACACTCATAAGGCTGTTGTCTCTATTTCCTTTCAGGGAAAGGGGTTTTTAATCTGAAATTTTAGTAACACAGTCTATTTTTGGGGGTTTGTATGTGCCGGTTGCATGAAGGTTATCCGACCAAAGAGAAGGGAAGACTCTAAAGAGAAGGGTGAGAGGGGGAGTAAATAAATAAATAAATTTTTAATTTCTGAAACAGGGTTTTTTACTATCAAACTTACATCACAGATTTTCTATGCAATTTTTACAAAAAATGAAACTTTAAAAGTCACGCAAAAAAAAAAAAATACATAAAAAAAAAGTAAAAACGAAACATTAAAAAAGGAAAATTTAAATTAGACTTTAAAAAAATAAGAAAACAAAGGGTCATTCAAATATTTTAAAATACTACTAACATAAAAAAATGCTTTTTCATAGGGGAAACAAATTATATTTCATTTAGGGGTAAAATTAAAAAAATTTAAATTTATAAGTCAAGTTTTAAAAGTGTAGCCCTTCCATAATTAAGATCATGAAGGAAATTTGTTCCTTTATTTAAAGGCCTTTTGTCAGTGAGGGTCTGGCACCAGCTGTTCTGGCTCTTGGCACATAAGGTTTTTTAGTGCCTTTTGTACTGGTGTTTTTTCCCTGAAAAATGGAAAATAGATACCACTCCGGATAAAACCCCTTTGACAGCCTAAAAAACAGCAAAAACTTTTTTCATAAAAATATCTGTTTTTAAAAATTTTTAAACCCCTTTAAAAATCTTTTAGATAGGAGTAACGTGATCCTTCTTTTTTGCTCCTCCAATAGTGTTTGCGCAATATTTTGCATTTTAAAAAAACACTAAAAAGTAAATTTGGAAAAGTATTTGTTGAGCCCCATATCCCCCTACGGGAAATTTCATTAAGCTGAGAGGAGAGAGAGAGATTAATTTAATCCCAAAAATTAGCCCAAAAAGGGAAAAACAGCCCCCCTATTTTTCCAAGCAAAAAAAAAAAATCAGCCCAACCCCCAAAGCGGAAAACCCCGGGCACTGGCGGGCAGATGAGGGGCCAGTTAATAAATTTCCCTTCATTATACCTGACCCTTCCCCATCAGGTGCAACAGTTAATAAAAAAATAAGTCACAATGTGGAACTGGGACCCAGCCAGCCCCATATGATGCCCGTAGGTCCCCTCTTTACCTTGCCCTTTTAATAGTCCGGGTTTTAGGGAAAAAAAAAAACATTAATGTGAAGGATATGTTTTGGGGATCCATTCACAAAAATTTTCAGTCAGTTATCGTAACTTATAATGGCTTTCATTCGGGGTACACTTTAGTAAAGTGTGGTTGTTTTTTTTAAAATTATCAGCTGTGAGCGCCGAGGGGGGGCGAGCCTCAAAAACCCCCCTCCTGTCACCCGTTCGGGGCGAGGCACAAAAACGAGAGAGAAGCCGCAAAAAACCCGAAAGAAGCCGGTTTTTACGGCTTCTCTAACCAAAATTCCCCTCATGAGGAAGGGGGGGCTGCAAGCCCTGCTTTCGGGCCCTGCCTGTCAGCAATTTAAAACCATGAGGAAGTAGAGGCTGAAAGGGCCCTGCATTAGGCCCGGGCCTGTCTTTGAAAGGGTTTTACACCATGGGGAAAAGGAGGGCTGCAAGCCCGGGCATTCAGGCCTGCCTTTCATGCAAAGTCTTAAACCAAAGGGGAAGAAAGGGGCTGCAAGCCCGGCATTCGGGCCCTGCATTCCCGGGCCCCTGCCTGTCATGAAAACCCCTTACACCATGAGGAGGGAGAGGCTGCAAGCCCTGCTTTCCCGGGGGCCCCCTTTGTTTTTGGTCATGAAAGGGTCTTATACCATGAGGAAGGAGAGGCTCCCAAGCCCTCCCTTTCGGGCCCTCCTGTAAGCAAGTCTTACAGGGACTGGAACTCAAAAGACCTCACGTGGGGGCCCAAACCCCTTTGATTGCTTTTTTTGTCAAAAAAGTAAAATTTGAGAGGGCAGGGGCCCTTTCAAAAACACATGCCCCCGCAATTTTTTGCTGAAGGACACCCAGAAAACCGTTTCAGAATACCCTTAGGGGCATTTAGCCCTCGATCCCCAAAATGGAAAAAAAAAAAAATAAACAAAACATTCCAGAGGAACCTAAAACCCACCCCCGGGGAACATTCTGTATCAAAAAGGGCGATAAAATTTTTCCCTTTGGGGGTTTTTGAAAAACCAGAAACCCCCTAAGGGGGTTTTCTACTTTTTGGCACCACTGAACCTCACAACAGTGGAGGCCCAAGCAATGTTATCCAAGGCATGGGGACTAAAGCATTTAGCAGTGGATTCCAATTGGAGTCCATCAAACAGGGATTCCCCCAAAGTTTTCAGCACCTGTAAACAGGCATAAAAACTCTTTCACCCCAGTAGAGAATGTTAACATTGTCTGTGGTGCGTGGTGAAAAGATTTACAGGCTTAGTGACCCCCTAGCATGGCTAAAAGAAAAAACCCACAGGAACTACAGCGTGTAGGCTATTGGCCCCTTTTTAGCATCCTTTTTGTTCATAGAGGGGAAATTTTGCTTTTATGCTCCCTAAAAAGTTTTCCCTTTTATACCATACTATTTGTCTTGGAGGGGATCACTTTGGTTAACTTTGAAGCTTTCAAAAAATTTTTCAAACCTATTAAATTTTTGCAATGCATGTAAAATTTGCACATAAAAAAAGAGTTGAAAATTTCCCCTAAAGAAAAAAAAAATATATTTTACCTTAAAAAAAAAACAAAAAATTTTTTTTCTTTTCGGCTTCCCCCAACGAACTGCATACATTTTTTTGCAGCCAGAGTCATTTATGGGGCCTTTTTTCCCCCCCGATAATACTGTGGGAAAAAATCCAGAAAGGATGCATAGATTTTCTGTATTGGGGAAAAACCTGTCAAGCACCACCACCCGCAAACCCGAAACCCCCCCCCGTGGCTGGGGGGCAGAAGGGCCCTCACGCTGTGCCAGGCAAGTCGCAGTCCGACAAAATTTACTGCCATTCCCATTCCCCACCCCACGGGTCCGTACGTCTGAGCCGCAGAAAAGGATAGCGGTACAAAAAAGTCAAGCTTACAGTACCTGGGGGGTTCCCCCGTGAGGAAACCCGGCTGAACACAAATGGGTTCCTTTGGAAAAAAACAAAAATCAAATACATTTTCAAACTGTGACAAAAAAAATAAAAATACAAAATAGATAGAAGTTTTCACTACATTTTAAACCCCCTAATTTGAAAAACCCTATCATTCAAAACTTTGGGTATTCAACCCGTTTTTAGGGCCCGTTCAAAAAATTTTTAACAACAACTTTTCCCTGATTTAAAAAAAGAAGTTCAAAATTATCCGGGCCCTTTTACACCTTTTTACTCTCAAAAATTTAAAAAAACTGAACTTCAAAATTTTTAAAAAAACTAAAATTTTTTAAAATTTAAAAAAAACTGAAGTTTAAAATTTAAAAAAATGAAGTTTTAAAATTTAAAAAAACTAAAGTTTTCAATTTAAAATAACTGAAGTTTAAAAAAAAACAATGAAAATTTAAATTTAAAAAAACTGAACTTTAAATTAAAAATAAATGAATTCAAATTTTAAAAAAATTGATTTTTTTAAAAAAAAAATGAAAAAAATATTTGTCATTTTGGGAAAATTTATTTTTTATATTTTTAAATTTCCTTTTTTTCTAATAGTAAATTTTAGAGTGAAAAGGTTTTATTTTGAAAACCCCCAGGGAGTAACATATTTCTTCCGGGAAACTTTTTTTTTTTTTTACCAAGGTTTCCGCCAGCAAAAAGGGAAAAGGGAAATTTTTTTTTTTTTAAAAGATACCCCTTTTATAAAATATTTTTTCAAAAGCATACAAAATAGATAAAGGAAACCAAAGGGGGAAAATTTAAAGCATAGCTATTTTCCCTTTTATGTTAATACACCATACTGTTTGTTATACAAAAGAAAAAAAGAGTTACATGTAATTAAGGATATTACCCGATGTCAAAAATGAAAAAAAAAGGGAAAAAAAAGTTATGATGTTTTTTGAATGGTCCCTTTCCCTTTTTTTTTGTACAACCCAAAAATTTCATAAAAAAATTTACATTTAGTTATCCCTAATTGCCCAAAACTTGCAGATGCCCCACACCAGCAAAAAGTTTTTTGGGCATGGTTGCAAGTTCTCAGACCAGAATTTGGGGTTTATGGCTGAATGGCATTATCAATGCCCGCATTCTACAGTAGGGGTGCATTCGTACTCTGTCTGTGTAAAAACCCACTGGGGGAGGGTTCATAGCAGCAAAATTAGGGTGCCAGATTTCGCTTCATTTGCGGCTTTATGAGGGTCCAACTCTCTTTAGGGGTTTAATGGAAAACCCACGTATATGGGCTTGCACGTAATATTTTGCACCCTGAATTCTTCCTCCCCAACAACACTTTAAGGCCAGCAGGGAAAGGGTGCATTACCACAGACAAAAAACAAATTTTTTTTGCCCTTTTGGGTCGGTAATTGTGCGGAGCATTAAGGGCTATCACACGGGGGCGTTTCGTCAGACTGTTTCGTTCCCAACCAAACAGGCATTTTTGGGTTGGGCCTGTTTTACAACAATCAGCACACGGTTGGGGCCAACCCCTTCACCCAAACCCAAAAAAACCCAAAAATGAAAAACCCAGAAAAGTGGGAGGCACGGAGATTTTTTGTTAAGTTTTAACTTTAGGGGGATATATATAGTTTGTACTGGTGAATGAAAAAAGGGGGGAGGTGATTATTAGAAGAAACGGCGAAAATATGAAGAAGCGTTCATGTGGGGTAAATGGGTTATAGTGGAATACCGGGGAACTGGCCCCCGGGCGCTACCGCCCTTACCCCTTTAAAAGATTTTTTTTTGTTTAGTATAATGTGCAGTTTTTAAACCTTTTTGAGGGGGTAACCCTTAAAAAAGTAAAATACATATTGAAGGGAAAAAAATAAGGGTTTTTTAAGCATAGGAAAACACCCCCAATTTTTGCCTCCCCCCCCACCCCCATTTTCCCTTTGGAGGTTTTGGTTAAGTTTCGGTTATGTTAATATTCTCGTAAGGGGGTCGAAAGGGGGCGGGGGCCCCTCCGTTTGAACCCCGCGGGGCGGGGCCCCACTTGTTTTCGCATAAAATTTCCCTCACTTTCCCTGGTTTCTGAGGGCACTGACATTTTTTCCTGGTAAAGTTTTAAAAGCTTTTTCCCAGAATACATTGTTATCCCCTGAAAAAAATGATTTCCCAGGGTTTCGTGAGAAAAAAAAAACTTTTTAACAGGTTTCCCCCCCCAAAATAAAAAAAATCTCCATCTGAAAAAAGCAACAATTTTTTGGCCAGGTAAATGTTTTTTTACTAGGGAAAGAAAAATTTCCCCACACAATTGGGGGGTAGGTTTTCCTTTTTTTTTCACCTTAATAGATTTTTATTTTAAAAAAAATTTTCTATGAACTTCCGTCGCAAAAACACTACTTTCGGGGGGATATAAGACGTTTTTAATAGGAAGGAATGTTTTTATGATAGAAAAAATTTAAACCCAAACCCAACCCCAACTTTAGACTCGCTAATTAACCAGCCTAACCTAAAACCCACCCCCCCCCCCCTTTAACCCCTAAAAAATTAAAACCAAATCTGCATTAAAAAAGGGGTCTGCTGCAAAGGGGAAAAAACAGAGGCGAGAAAGGGCACAAGAGGAAGAAGAGTGTGGCGGAAAGTAAACACTTGTCCGGGCCCCCCTAAAGAACAACATGGGATTATCTCCAAAAATAAAAATTTTCGAGGAAGCTCATAGAGAGAATGTTTCCCAGGGAAACCAATAAGGTAAACAGAAAAACCCCAAAGCCAAATTTTTGTAGGGGGAATTTTGGTCCCAGTGTAAAATAATACCATATGTAGTTCAAAAAAAAGGAAAGGGGCAGTCCTCGTCCATTTTTACCCGATTTGATTTACAGTGGGCCCTTTTCTAACCCTTTTTTTTTTTTTTTTTTTTCCTTTTTTTTTTTTTTTTTTGTTTTTTTTTTTTTGTTTTTTTCCCCTTTTTTTTTTTTTTTTTTTTTTTTTTCTTCATAAACCCAAACCTTTTAACCCTCTCCCCCCTTTAATTTAAAAAAAAACCAAAAAAAACGAAAAAGAAAAAACATCAAATCAGTTCATTTTTTTCTAAACTCATTCTTTAAAATTTTAATTAATATCCCGGGTTTTTTTACCAACATTTAAGAGGTTTCAAATTTTCTTCCCTTTTTCAACCCCTATTTTTAACCTTTCAGGAAAAAAAGATAATTATTTTTTCCCCCGGATATTTCGACAAATTCAACATTTTTTAAAAATTTTCCCAAAAATTCAATCAAATTTTGGGGTTCCCCAACGAAAACTTCCAAAAAATAAATTAAAAAAGGCCGACGAAAAGACTGTAACGTTTATATGAATGGGTTTTCCCCTGTTTAAAAAATTGCCATTTTATTTTCGAAAAATTAAAATTAAATTTTTTCCCCCAAATGTTGGGGAAATGGGTTTTGTAAATTTTTCAAAAACCCATTTCAAAGAAAAATTTGGGGGGAAAAAAAATCCCCAAGTTTTACCAAAAATAAAAATTCAAGTTTGCAAAAAGGCCAGAAAGCACCTTGATAAACCCCTTTAAAGGGGAAAACAGTCGTTTTTTAATGGTTATTTTAAATTGGGCCAAATTTTTTCCACTTTTGGGGGAAAAAAGGAAAGGGGAATTTTTCCCCTTTTTTGGGTGAAAATTTTTGGAAAAAAAAAATGGTTTTTTTTCAATGGCATTTCTTTTTCAAAAAATTTCCCCCCAATTTTAATTTAAATTTTTTAAAATCCTGGGGACCTTTTCATTGAAAAAAGGAACCCATCAAAAAAAATTCGAAAATTCCAGAAAATTTTAAAAATATGTTTCAAAAAAAGGGAAAGTTTTAGGAAATTTTCGGAAAAAAAAAGGTGCCCCGGCCCCCCTTCGGCCCGCCCCCAAAATTTTCCCCCGGACAGGAAAATTTTTTTTCAAGGGGGGGCTATTTTACCCCCGGAAAATTTAATAAATTTTTCCACCAAAATCCAAAGGGGGAGTTTTTCCTATAACAAAATTAATTTTTTCCAAAAGAAAAAGTTTAAAACTTTTCCCGAAAATTTAAAAACAGTTCTAAAAAAACCCAAAAGGAAGGAATTAAGGGAAAAAAAGGGTGCCCCGGCCCCATTGCCGCCCAACTTGCCCGGGCCCTGGTACGAGGGTTAACCCAAAATCCTTTTTCGGGGGCCCAAATTTGAAACCCCCGAAAAAAAAATTTTTTAAATTAAAACCCAAAAATTTCCCCGCCCTTCCTAAAGGGGGGGGGTGGGGTGAAAAGGACAAAAGGGGGGGGCCGGGCCCCAATTAGGACCCCCTCCCATAAATTTCCCCCCAAAGGAAATTTTTAAATTTAAAAGGTTAGCCTCCCCCGAAATGGGTTAAACTGCCACAGGTATACAACAAAAAAAAAAAAAAATGCAGTTTTCCCCGGTGCCTTTTCCACCGTTCTCTTTACCCCTTAGCCATTTTGGGCCCCAAAGGGGTTTAAAAATTTAAAAAAACTCCGCGGGGTTCTCGGGGGAAAACCCAGTTGGGGGGGCCGGGAAAAAACCCCCCCCCTTTTTGTTTGGGCAATGGCCGAGAACCCCAATCCAAAGCCATTTTTCCACGAAACAGTCCCAAGAAAACCCCCGGGGGGCGGGACGAGCCTTTTAATCCCTTCTTAAAAATCCTCCCGCGCCAAAGGGCGGGAAACCAAAATAAGAAAGGCCTTTATTTGGCCTTTTTCCCTCCGAAACCTTGGGTAACCCCCGATTTCGTAATATTGGGAAAAAAAAAAAAAAAAATAAAAACTTTTATTGCGCTTTTTCCTTTTTTACTCAAACCCCCTCCCCTTTTTTCCGTAAAAACGTATGGGGGCCCCTAAATTAAAAAATTAACAAAAAATCTCCGGCCTCCCCTGAAGCTTCCTTTTGTTTGTTTAGGGTTGGGAAGGGGGTTGGTTGGAACCCCAAAAATTTTTCTTATATTTAAGGTTTCAATTTTTGAAAGAAATTTTCCCTCAAATTTTAGTTTTGGTTACAAAAAAAGTCCCAAAAAGCCCCTTTTTTTTCCCTTTTCCCCAAATTGTACAGGGAAAAACCTTTTTATAGTCCCTTTTTCTTTTAAAGACCTTTGGCCCGGGGGGAAATTCCCCCAAGGATATTGGAATTTTTTCCCTTCCCCTTTTGATTAGGCTTTTTCACCATGAAGGGGAAACCTTCTGCTGCCCCAGGGTGGTTTTGGAAAATTGGGGGAAAAAAAATTAAATTAATAAATTGAGGTTGGGGGAAAACCCTTTGTCTATATTTGGACGAAATAATTAAATTTTTTTTAGTAACCCCAAGGGGTACAAAATTTTGCTTTTAAAGGGGGTTAGGAAAAAAGTATATAAAATACCAAATTGAAAGAACACAATAATTCGAAGCCACCTATTGGGGGCGAAGCTCACTGTTTTAATAAAAAAGGGGGTTTAACATTAACGGGGAAGGGTGTGTCTTTTAAAAAAATAAACCTTTCCCAAAAACCCTTTTAGGGGGTTAAATTATCTGCCCGGGGGGGTTTTAAAAGGTAAAACTAATTCCCAAAATTTTTGTAAATTTTTGGGCTTTTTTTTTTTTTTTTTTTTTTTTTGGGGGGTTTTCAAAAAATTTAATTCTTTGGCTTTGGCCCCCGGGGAATTGTTTTTTATTGGGGTTAACCCAAAGAAAAACTACTACCTCCAAAGTTACCCCCCAAAAGGGGAAAAATTTTGAAAATTTGGGCCTTGGGTTTTTTCCCAAGGGGAAAAATGTTTTTCCTTTTGATATAGGACTTTTCACCATGCAGCGAATTACCTTACGTGCATGCCCTGAGGTGTCTGTGGAATATGTGGAAAAATTAATTAATAGAATTGACGTGGTATATTGCGATGCCAGTCAACTATGGGTGCGTAAGGAAAATTATATTGTATATGAATTGACGTGGGAAACCTATTTAAGTCTATATTTTGTCACCCCCCCGTCAAAACATTTGGTGATCATCTGCAGTTCAATAGGTGATAACTGAAGTAATTTTATGTAATGTGGACTGGACAATTTTGCTACTTTGCTTCTCCTTTTTCATATGAAATACGGGTAATATCAATCAGTAACTTTGATGCTTTGTATAATAAGTATGTGTACTAGGTGGTCTAGAGGAACCAGTAATACTTTCGGCTATTCAACCAGGTCTCCAATTAGTTTGAATTGTCTTGTCTTACATGAAGTGTACAATAAACTGCTGCCAGTATGTATTGTACAAGCTTCTACCTCCAAAGTTAACCAGTAACATGAAGGCTGTAAATAATATCTGCTGGTCAGGGTGATATGATTGGTACAAAGCACTCCCCAAAGTTGACTCAGTACATCAAGGTGTACACATAATTCTGCTGCCAGGGTGATGTGATTGGTACAAAGCTACTACCTCCAAAGTTACCAGTAAATGAAGGGTGTACACATAATTCTGCTGCCAGGGTGATGTGATTGGTACAGAACATACTACCTCCAAAGTTACCAGTACATCAAGGGTGTACACATAATTCTGCTGCCAGGGTGATGTGATTGGTACAGAAGCTACTACCTCCAAAGATACCAGTAAATGAAGGCTGTACACATAATTCTGCTGCCAGGGTGATGTGATTGGTACAGAAGCTACTACCTCCAAAGTTACCAGTAAATGAAGGCTGTACACATAATTCTGCTGCCAGGGTGATGTGATTGGTACAGAAAATACTACCTCCAAAGTTACCAGTACATCAAGGGTGTACACATAATTCTGCTGCCAGGGTGATGTGATTGGTACAGAAGCTACTACCTCCAAAGATACCAGTAAATGAAGGCTGTACACATAATTCTGCTGCCAGGGTGATGTGATTGGTACAGAAGCTACTACCTCCAAAGTTACCAGTAAATGAAGGCTGTACAGGGAGGTCCCGAAGATACGAGCAATTAGGTTCCACCTGGCATACTCGTTAAGCGAAATCTCGTATAATGAAACACATAACTAATGGTAAAATATAGGTTTGGTTCCAGGACCCCATCAATTAAAAAAAAAGAAAAAAAAAAGATATGTTTTTCAAGCTAAAATAAACTATAGCAAACACAACAAACACACAGCGCCTATATTACCCACACTGTACTACCTATTCTGTAGAAAAAGCATTCTGAAAGAGAAAATAGCACACAAAATAACATAACTGCACATTAATTAAACATAAAACATGCATAACAAGCAAAAAAGACGTTGTAATGTAGGGGACGCCGCGTGATACAATAGAAGGTAGTGTAGCGGTCCCAAGGTTGGGGCTGCACACCTGCTAATTACCCCTAAAGGTCAGGCCGCGCCATATGCTTAATTACCCTTCAGGTCACGCCTTGCTAGGGGTGACCTGATTGCGGTCCCAAGGTTGGGGCCGCACACCTGCTAATTACCCCTAAATGTCACGCCGCGCCATATGCTTAATTACCCTTCAGGTCACGGCTTGCTAGGGGTGACCTCACTGGGGTCAACCAAATCCCCCTTTGTCCAGCCCGGGAGTGGTAGGGCGCGCATTTTGAACTTGATAATTTTACTCACCCCAGTTTGAATGTCGTATCATTGGATTTTCGATCTTGTATATTGAAAATAGACCCTAATTTACACATCTCGTATCATCGGATTCTCGTATACCGAATGCTCGTATAACGGGACCTCCCTGTACACATAATTCTGCTGCCAGGGTGATGTGATTGGTACAGAAGCTACTACCTCCAAAGTTACCAGTAAATGAAGGGTGTACACATAATTCTGCTGCCAGGGTGATGTGATTGGTACAGAAGCTACTACCTCCAAAGTTACCAGTACATCAAGGGTGTACACATAATTCTGCTGCCAGGGTGATGTTTGGTACAGAAGCTACTACCTCCAAAGTTACCAGTAAATGAAGGCTGTACACATAATTCTGCTGCCAGGGTGATGTGAACCTCTTAACTGTCCTAGCTAATGCATTATTATGATCCCTGTAATTCTCCTGGCCTGCCTTGTCCCTCTTGTACATGTTTAGCTTTAGTCCTGTGTTGTGTTTTAATCAGGGCTTGGAAATGGTTTAACGTTTAAACGGGAACGAAAACGAAAACCGAAACGAACTAAATTATGCTCGGAACAAAAACGGAAACGAAAACGTTATCATATTTACTGTTGCTGAGCAAAAACGCTATTTTGAAATCCCTGTAACCGGTTAATAACGTAATTTTTCGTTCCATGCCATATTTGGTCACTCCATTTTCACTTCCAGTAGCCAAATGATTTAAGTAAATGCATCTGTATTACATACATACATTAATTAAGTCTACTGTATTTGTTCACTTGGCAATTGACGATGCGGTTTTGTTTCAAATAGTATCATATGCACCACTTTTCATTTAATTTGTGAAGAAAAACTATTTTTTACCTTATATAATTATGAATTTGTTTGTGTCTTCGTGATATGTATCACGTTCCCTTATTTTATTACACCTTCCAATCGTGCAATCGTTAAACTATTATACTGCAGTTTGGTTTAAGAATATGCTTAGATTAATATCCAGTATTCGAAAAGGGATTATATATTGTGAGTATGTGCTTAAATTTTAACAGTGTTCATAGCCTAATGCTTGGTTCGCCGAATTTCGGTGTGAGTGTCCTAAGTTCGAGTCTTTGAAGTACCACATGTAGTCATTGATTTCATTGATTAGGTTTATTTAATTAGTGGGCTGGTGATATTACGAATTAATATCGTTTTACCATATATAATATTAATAAATAATTAGTGATTCATGTCTTTACGACGACTGAGATTGCATACTCCTACACTACGCTTCCTGTATTGTATAGGTATGTAAATGTGTTGCCTTATTTAAGTCATATAATAATATAGTTCTTACGACATTTAAGGGTTTGATTTTGTCAGATACTATGCACCATGAAATGTATGGCTTTATTACCATCTATAAAAATGTAGTCATGTACAGGCATTATTATTTAGTTAGCCCTACGGCTAATAGCATATTCATTACATGGTTTGAGTATAACGTTCTAACCGGTTTTCATTTCGTTCTAACCGGTTCAGGAACGTTATGTTTGGAGGAGGAACGAAAAACGAAACGTTAATAATATTGTTTCTGATCGGAACGAACCGTTTTAGAAATGATTTAGTTTTCAAGCCCTGGTTTTAATGTAGCAATGATCCATTTGGGGCCATTCTTCTGTGATCTTATCGCTCTTTGGAATATTGTATTTTGACATGCAGACAAATTGCTAACCAAGGTTGTCTATGCCTCATCAGCGCTGACCTCACTGACTCCTCTCTGGGTTAAAGCTAAATCATCTCCCTATTTAGCATCTATTCTGTGTAACACAAGATTTTTCAATAGACAATGCATCATCTGGATTTGTCAGGGAAGCCTATTTCAGTTGCCATGTCCTGCATGGTGAGAAGAGTTATTCTGAAATACTAATTATATGCATTTCATTTAACTCCTATTGCGGGACTTTTGAAGCCACTAATAATAAGAATAGGTACTAACTCCTTTCAACGGTAAGAGCAGTATTTTCAGTTCTGCATGGTTAAAGGCGGCAAGTCAGGCACACGGGTGAAGCAACCTCAGACCTGCTGACATGTCTTTCCTGGGTGACCTTTCCAAAGAACCATGGATGCTAAAATTGCTAAGGCATACAAGATGTAGATTCAAGAAAGGCCCGAAACTACCAATGTGCCAGCCTACTTATGTAACATCAGTATTCATCAAACAAGATCAAATAAGTAGGAAAGTGCCTTGTAAGTAGCTTGTGGTAGATTCAGGGGCAATGCTCATACAGCCTGACCTTGTACACGCCACTCTGGTGACTACCTGCAACCATCCAGCGGTGATGATAACTGAAGTAGTACTATATTTCATGTAAACATTAGGCTGGTGAATCAGCAGAATGTAGCTTCCTGGGGTTTATGGTACTGTCGTCAGCCAAAATTCTTGTCAAAACACCAAACGAGAACTCTCATCGAACACACATCAATGTGGAAATTTTCACCAACAGTTCCACTTGTTATTGATGAGGAGAAAGAATAAAGGGTATTTCATTATTGGACACATGTTTTGCTTGTCCCAAAACACTGTAAAACTGCAGATTAATACAATACATAGACATTGGTTGCGTAACTGACCAAACCGAGAGGTTGCGCCCAGATCCAGGTAGACACACTATAGTTAAAATTCCGCAGGAGTTGGCGGGCTTCACTTGCCTTACAGCTTACTTTTTCTCTATTATTTTTGGCTTAGTTACCTAGGTTAGGTTACGTTTAAGTTCGGTTATGTTAGGTTTTTCAAGTTATTTTGGTTGAATAAGCAAATCTGATGATGTGCGATTGCCTGGCTGCCCCAGCTGGTTCGCGGCCGCCTACTCCTGCAGAATATTTACTGACTAGTATGCCCTGGTGCTGTTAATGATTCAGGGCCCTCAGAAATCCACAGGCAAGCACAGCGAGCCAATTCAGCTGGGGGGCTCAGCCAACCCAAAATTGGGTGGCTAATTCAGCTTATAGTCAATCTGAAGGCATATTTTTTCATAGATAGGACATTCTGAAATTGGGGAACTCCTCATTGTTAAATTGTGTTTCATCATTACACACATCATGCCCGGGCTCCTATGAGGCCGGGCCCGGATGTTGAGACAACAGCTCCCACCTCTCCAGGGCCCTGGCTGCGCCCCACTCCACTAGTGCAATAACCTAACCTGGGCATTGGTTGCGTGACCTTACCTAATTGTCCAAGCTATTGCTGGTATTTAATCCTTGAAAGCAGAAACACGGGAAAAAGCTGATTTTAAATATATATATATATATATATATATATATATATATATATATATATATATATATATATATATATACATATACATATATATACGCACACAACCCTCGTTTTCCCGGACCTCCATTTCCCGCATATCGGATTTGCCGGACAAAATCCGAGGTCCGGGGATATGTCAGAGTCCCGGACAAATGCCTTAGACTAGGAATATTATGTGAAAAGGGGCCCAGAAATCACATGAGGGGTAACATTTTGTTACAAGCTATCACCCATACTAGGATTGAACCATGACACCTCCTGAGCAATATTAGCCTGGATGACACTTGATATTTTGATTTTGGACCTCACAGTGGGGTTATTTTGTGAAAGAGGTCAATCGCGAAATATCAATTTTCTCGAAAATACAAAAATGTCAATAAAATGACCAATACTGCAGTTACAACGTTATTTTTGGTGTCAAAATGAGCAGAATAACAAGCCATATTGTAAATATATTGGCTATATATGTAATACACAACAGTGGACAAGAACTGCAGATGGGACAAGCAAGGTCACTCAAGGTACCAGCGGAGCTACAGCAGCTTACGCCTGCACCAGACTGCGGTGCACGTGGCCAGACACGATTTGACACAGAACTTAAGACTGAAAGCTACACACCAGACCCAGACATAAAACAGAGAGAAAACATCAAAGACCTTTCGTGGCTTCTTGTCCGACATTACAGCAGTCCAAATCAATCAGTTCTAGCATGGACAGGTTTCAATCAATGCATCATCAATGATATACAAGAAACAACAACCGTGGGGTACTTACCGATCATCAATGCTCCGGCACATGTGAGGGACACCTTGTGGACAGTTATACTTCGTTGCTTACGAATCACACAGGAGCTGAACCCTGGCCAGTCCACTTTATTGACGCTGGATGAACAACTGTATGCGAAGGCAAAGGAACTGCAGTGGGAGAATCTTGACACATGTAAAACTCTCTTTCTGCGTCTGGGGGGTTTCCACATAGCCAAGAACTTCATGAGAGCCATTGGGCAGCACTATGCAGATTCTGGCCTTCAACAGATATGGTCCAAAAGTTTGGTGTATGGCGAGAACACAGCCCAAAACAACATGGCAGAATCATCCAACCGCACGACCAGAGCCCACAAGCTGACAGTGGAGGCACTCTGGCAGATCATCTGGCCACATTTCCTCGCATGGGCACAAGATCAAGGGGTCGGAGAACAAGAACTACAACGACTGTCGGAAGAAGTAGCACAATCCTTGGATGGACTTGGGGATAGGGAACAAACGAGTAACCCATCTGAAGCATTGGGCAAACTGGAGGAAGCAGTGAAGGATGCGCATCTCCTTGAACTCCTTGAGCAGTATGACGAAACCTTATCTCCAACAGGTCTCTATTGGAGACACTACATGATAATGGTATTGATCTTGCTGCAGTTCATACGTGCAGAACGAACCGAGACTGGCAGATGCATAAGTCAGCATTTATGGCCATGCTCCCTTGGTTTGCTCACTACGACCACACAAACTACACATGCTGGGGAGTGATATATGGTGCTGATATAAGTCAATTAGACAGTTCACATCCAGACATCTACCAACAATTCATGGATGGTGACTACGTTGTGAAATCAACACGCAAGAGCTTCAACCAAATTAGCACTGATCTTGCACTGGAGCACGTCAACAAAGTCGGGAAAGTCGCTGGTGGATCTGATAGGAATAACTCGAACAGACAGTGCAAGGGACAAATGGTGCCTGGCATACAACGAGCGAAGCCGAATTGTTGACGAAACCACTTCAATGTTTGGCATGGCAATCGACGACACCGAGTATGCACCATCTGCGTACAAAGATGTCAGTCCAGCAAGAATAAAGAGGGACAGAGAAGATGTTCAAAAGCTACAGGAAAAGTTATCACGATTCACAATATTTGACAGAGAGCAACGCAGGCGACGAGTTGACCTGTCTGATGACAATGGATCTTGCCCCTGAAAACATCAAGAACGCCTTACTGACCGCTGAAACCCATGGAGAATCAAAGATCAAAGAATTTGTGGAATCAAGGATTTGCAAACAAGACGTCGGCTTTCATGTAAAATTGAAACAGTCACCGAGTCCTACACTGACGACAATGTACACACTAGAAACGAGGAAGGATGCTAGTCAAAAGGCTCAAACCATCAAAGCAGACAGGCTTCTGTTCCAGCGGCTTCTTGTGGCACAGGACTCCGGACGTGATATAGACCTTAAAAGTCTTCTGAGTCATGAAGTAACCCCGGTACCACTGTCATTGGCAGACACGGCAGGACCCCTACGCCCTAAGAATAAAGCTGCGCTCGGGAAGATCTTGGAGGATGGAGTAACTGTTGAGTCCTGCCAAAGTCTTCGCTTAAGACATGTTTTATCATAGATGGTCAGGCATTGGTACAAGCCATTGGAAAACTAACGGGGGCAAAGTCATTTGGAGATCTGGGTGATGTCTTCAATGCATCAGTGTTCAGTCATTTCAATGAGCGCTGCTCATGAGTAATTATTATTATTATTATTATTATTATTATTATTATTATTTATTTATTTATATATATATATTTTTTTTTTTTTTTTTTTTTTTCATCACAAAGGACTGGCTAAAGGCACAAAAAAATGGGTAACACAAAGCCCGATTAGTTGCCAGTCCCTATATAGAAGACAGTAAGAGAATAATATAAAAAAGAGGGGTGAGCCAATTTAGTTCGGGAGGTGTCTTGTTACTCTTCTCTTGAAAGGATTTAAGTCATAGGAAAGTGGAAAAATAGAAACAGGAAGAGAGTTCCAGAGTTTACCAGTGAAAGGGATGAAAGAGTAAAGATACTGATTAACTCTTGCATTAGGAAGATGGACAGAATAGGGATGAGAATGAGTAGAAAGTCTTGTGCAGCGAGGCCACGGGAGGGGGGGAGGCATGCAGTTAGCAAGTTCAGAAGAGCAGTGAGCATGAAAATAGCGGTAGAAGAGAGCAAGAGAGGCAACATTGTGGCGGTGATTTAAAGATTGAAGACAGTCAGTCAGAGGAGAGGAGTTGATGAGACGAAAAGCTTTTGACTCAACCCTGCTTAGGAGCTGTATGAGTGGATCCTCCCCAAACATGTGAGACATACTCCATACATGGGCGGATAAGGCCCCTGTAGAGAGCAAGCAATTGGGAGGGAGAAAAAAAAGGACGCAGATGCCACAGGACACCTAACTTCTTGGAAGCTGTTTTAGCAAGAGAGATGTGAGATTTCCAGTTCAGATTTTTAGTAAAGGATAGTCCTAGAATGTTCATTGTAGAAGGAGACAGTTGAGTGTCATTGAAGAGGGGATAGTTATCTGGTAGGTTTTGTCGAGTAGATAGGTGAAGAAATTGGGTTTTTGAGGCATTGAACAAAACAAGGTTTGCTTTGCCCCAATCAGAAATTATAGAAAGATCAGAAGTTAGGCGCTCGGTGGCATCTCTCCGTGAATCGATGTGAACCGATGTGGTTTTCGATCGATATCGTGGACACCACCTGAACTGTCACCTGTAATAAATGGGTACCTATCACATCAATCAAGTCTGGGACCCGGGAAAGGACAGAGGGGCAAGTACGTTCTATCCAGCACAAGATCGACAGCAGAGAGATTCCACTCCCTGCCAACTGGAAGCAGTTCATGGACTTACCAGAAAACAAGGCAAATCTTGCCAAGTTTCTCAGCGATCAAATGATGTTAAAGGCAAAAAAGAGCCGACCCACTTGTGAGTTGATCACTGCAGGTGGGTTTGAGGAAGAAACCAAAGTAGCATCGTCACAGGGGTCTGATGTTGAACAGCTGCAATCATCTCACGAGGAGGCCGATACACGTATAATATTGCATGCCAAGGTGGCCTATATGGATGGATACGAACGGATCATAGTCTCGTTCAGGGACACAGACGTATTGGTACTGCTCACACACTTTGCGGGACAATTAAGTGGAGAGCTCTGGATGAGAACTGGCACAAGGCAGGAACGGCCTTATGTGGCTGTGCACGACATACAGTTGACACCGACCATGCAGCGTAACATCCTGGTGTACCATGCGGTTACAGGATGTGACAACAGTCAGTCAACCAAGTGGACACGGGAAAAAGACGACATGGAAGGTATTCCAGCAACACGGAGCATTGCTTGATGACCTCGGACGTGGCACGCTGTCAGAATCCACCATACAGAGTGTGGAAGAGTTCTTCTGCCGCATTTACTCACCAGCTTTGGACTAAACTAATATCGCCGATATGCGATACCGCATGTTTCAAAAGGGCACCAAAGACCAAGAAAAGCTTCCGCCAAGTCGAAAATGTCTTGAACAACACATCAAACGCGCACACCACCAGGCTCAGGTGTGGTTCCAGGCAGATGTACCAATCCCTGAAATAGAGTCGCCCACTGGAAGTGGATGGTACGAGGATGCTACGAGGAGACTACACCCACACGTCAGTGTGGACGATCCTCTGCCAAACTAGTTCACAGACATAGTCTGCTGCAAGTGCAAAAATTGTGCAACTTCCAGATGCTCTTGTAGGGACAAGAACTTGAAGTGCATAGCTGCATGTACCTGTAATAACGGAGTGTGTCACAACCCATAGTGTGGCAATTGAAACGGACTCTGAGTGACTTAAACACGACATTCTTTCATTTCATTTCATGTACATGTAAACTTGCATATATGCAATGATGCACCTTTTTCGTCCATCGTTCACTGTTGACTTAAATTTTCACTAGATGTACAGTAAAACCCTTATAACTCGGCACTGTATAACTCGGAATTTGATATAACTCGGCAAGGCAAAGACAACGGGGTTTTTTTCCGGTTTTTTTTCCACCTATGCCTATAGGGCGTGTAGGCAGTGAGCTCCAGGGGTGGGATGGTAGGCCCTGGAGGCTCACTCGAGGGCTGTGATGGTTGGCCCTCGCCCGTGGTGGCGCATGCAGGATTCTTATAGCGACGCCTGTGATTAGAGGCTCATGCCGTCCCGCTGTGTCCTCCCATGCACTCGCAGTCGAAGGTAGAGTTAATGGACAGGGCATAGTGTTGCATTAATTAAGTGCTCAAGTGATGTAAAATTAAGTTGTACAGGTACAGTACTGTATACAATACAGTACAGAGTTGTGATTATAAAGTGATTAAAGTGATACCCGTTTTAAAATGCAACTGAGTCCCCCTAACATCTTCTACATGTTACAACAAGACTCCCCTCTCCTTGGATTACATGCCTGCTGCTACCCGTTCATTGGTAAGTGCAGTTTTTATGTTTTTATAGTACTGTATTTTTTTTTTTTTTTTTTTTTCCCCCCCCAATATCAGAGGAGGACAGTGCATAACTCGGCACATTGAATAACTTGGCAAGGGCCAGAGCCCCTATCGTGCCGAGTTATAAGGCTTTTACTGTATGTTATGTTTTTAATAAGTAATTAAATCTACACATTATTATAGCATAAACCAATATTTTTACAACATGGCTTGTTATTCTGCTCATTTTGACACCAAATATAAGTTTCTACCTGCATTCTATTGACATTTTTGTATTTTCGAGAAAATCCGATATTTCGCGATTGGCCCCTTTTCATATAATATTCCTAGTCTATACTCATTACTAAAGCATAAAGCAATAGTTTTACAATCTGGCTTGTTATTCTGCTCATTTTGACACCAAAACAAAGTTTGTAACTGCATTATTGGTCATTTTATTGAAATTTTTGTATTTTCGAGATAATCAGATATTTCGCGACTGACCTCTTTCACAAAATAACCCACTGTGAGGTCCCAAATCAAAATATCAAGTGTCATGCAGGCTAATATTGCTCAGGAGGTGTCATGGTTCAATCCTAGCATGGGTGACAGCTTGTAACAAACCGTTACCCCTCGTAAAATTTTGACATTATATTCCTAGTCTACCTGGTCCAGTCCGTAAATCGACAAAGTTGTCCGGCGATCCGAGCGTCTCCTGTCACTCCTGGTCAGTGTCCGCGCCTCCCACCAGGTGGCAGCATGCTCAGCGGTCGCATTGTTTACATTTGGGCACACGACACTCACAGTTCACCTCCACCGCCTCCGTCAGTCCCCTGACCCCCACTGCCCCTGGTGCAGGAACATCTGAGACTATTGAACACATTATGCTGCCTCTCGCCAGGTGGCAGCATGCTCAGCGGTCGTATTGTTTACATTTGGGCACACGAAACTCAGGGTTCACCTGCACCGCCTCCGTTAGTCCCCTGCCCCCACTGCCCCTGGTGCAGGAACGTCTCTGAGACTATTGAAAACTTTCTGCTGCCTCCCGCCAGGTGGCAGCATGCTCAGCGGTCGTATTGTTTACATTTGGGCACACGACACTCACGGTTCACCTGCACCGCTTCCGTTAGTCCCCTGACCCCCACTGCCCCTGGTGCAGGAACGTCTCTGAGACTATTGAAAACTTTCTGCTGCAGTGTCCGGCTGTCCGCGTTTCCACACCCACCGTGTAGTGCTACGCTCTCAACTCCACAGGTCGCCACCTGTGACCTGCCCACCCTGCTGGCGGCGGCTGGCGTCCATCCATCCCGTCAACACGCTGTCATCCGCCTCACCTGTGCCTTCCTGAGGAAGACAGGTCAACTACAGTGCCTGTGATAGCATTATAGGACATCACCAGGGCTCATAGTGTTCCCCAAGGGATCCTCGCAGCCCTAAAAACAACAACAAAGTGACGTAAAAGTCCGCGGCGGGTTGTTGATATTGGCGGTTGCCGTACAGTAAATACTAGAGTAGGATAAACGTCCGGGGGTGGGTAATGGCCTCGGACTGTTGTGATTCCCGGACTTGTGCGGTTCCCGGACCAGTGCTCCCCCCTATTAGTCCGGGAAAACGAGGGTTGTTTTTATATATATATATATATATATATATATATATATATATATATATATATATATATATATATATATATATATATATATATATATATATATATATATATATTATATATATATATATATATTATATATATATATATATATCCGTATTTGCCGGCGCATAAGACGCACCTCCGTATAAGACGCACTCCTATGTTACAAGGAGGTTTTGAGACGAAAAAAATATTGGTGTTTTTGGGTGAAAAAAAATAATTTCGTAAATTTATCAAAAGTTATAAAAAAAATGGGATTTGTAAGGAAAGCAAATAATTATGAGCATGTACCTAATACAATATTCACAGTGAAGTGAATGTGAATGAAAAAATATACTAGTTAAAATGTAAAGGAATGACAGGGTAACCAAAATCGGTCATAATATATTGCAGGATGCCCTACGTATTGATATTCTAATATTTTGCTACCTATGACATATAACTTAGATTTAATGTTGTAGGTATGCCTTTGTTGCTTTTCTGCTATGTGTTTAGACCTTATGGAAAATTTGCAAAGATATTGGTATTATTTTGGTAGTGGGCTTTCAAAAGTCCTAGGATTCTTACCTCCATCATCGTGTAGCTTTCTTCATTCTGAGTATTTTGAGCCCCATTTCCCATGGCGCAATTGAATAATAATGGCATTACACGTAGTACCAAAAATCTACCGTTATTTCAGCCAGAAGGTTAAGTTAGGTTAGAACAGTCGCGAGGGTTGATTAGTTTTCTTCAGGAAGGTACAGGTGAAGGCTGGTTCACACTCTGAAATCACGGCAGCGTTCCGTCAGCCGTGCCTTGTATTCACACTATATGTCACGGTTCCGTCATTCTCGGCAGTTCCTGCTCACCCTCTAAGCAGAGATGGTGCCTCAGAGGCTATGGCTGAAGAAATTTGCATGAATAGCACTTCTGTTGGATAAAGAAGAGGAGTTGAACTCTAAAAGACACTGTTTTGGGTACAAAAAGCCTTGAGAAAACGACAATTATCAGCACGGCACAGTCTCATTACGTTAAAATACTCTTTCCCAGAAACCGTTACGTGACAGGACAGTGATGTATTGGAGCCGTGACGGCGGCGCACCGTTTAGTGTAACACGTCTATTTGTTTGAATGTAAGAAATTTTAACGGATGTGATGAGACGGTGCCGTGTCACCATGATGGTATGGTGTGATTTGGCCTTGAGGAGGACGGTGTGGCGCCGTGATGGGTCTTGGTCTTGGTGTACCATGTGGAAGACTTTTGTCCCGTCTACAAGTACCGTTGCAGCCTTTTTACTAGCACTCTTTCATACAGTTTCCTTATCTGTAGAGGTACAGGGGTGAGGATTGAGGGGTCAAGGTGGTACAAAGGCCTATGCTGTCTCCTATCCCACCTTGCTTACCACTGTAGCGGCGCTAACACACACACGCACATACACACCTGCATCGGCTTAGGCCACCCCCCTGTCTGGGACCAGGATTCGAGGGTGACCTGACGCTGACCTGACTTGTCCTCGCTGACACAACTGCAACATCAGCCAGGTAATTCAGTCAGCCACAGGACACACAGAGACACACACCGCGCACCTCTTGTCCCCACGTTGTACAACGACTCGCTGTCAAATAGACTACAAAGCCAGGACGCCCTTTCTCCATCCTTGTGTGTATAGACAGACTCCCCAAGATACTACACCTCCCTCTCACCGCTCACACTCCTTCAAATAAAACTTTAACACGCTCTTTGTTTCACTATTCCATTTATCTACAAAACCCATTCCAGCGAAAAATCCATCACCGTTTTCTGCCTCCCTTCTATCATCTCATTCCAAATGTTGTGTCAACTTGTGCGGCCCGAGTCGAATGCGGGTTAAGGCGACATCTAATATGCGGGATGTTTGTCTTTTCCATGGGTGCGGGGAGGAATCTGAGCGGTAATGACCCATGGTGGGTGCGGGGAGGGCGTCGCCGAGTGAAGTATCCCAGGTGAAGCGGCAGACCTGAGATATCAGACGTTTTACAATGGGGTTTTACAGCAGCGGGGGGTGGATGATGTTTACATCTGACACGGCCATCTTGGCAGCAATAATCGCTATCTTGTTGCCTCAGCTCATTTTTTCTCTTAAACTCCAACCTTTTCTTAGTATTATGCATTATTGTTGATAACAGTTACAAATTTGTGCTCAGTGAACTACTGCTCAGCACAGATCACTCCAGACCCCTTTAGTAATACACCACCGGCTGTTCTGCATTCTCTGCCCGACCTCTCATTCGCTAATATGGCCGCATTAGACGCAGGGTGAACTTTGCATTCCTTTTTAAGGGAAAAAACTGCGTCTTATGCGCCGGCAAATACGGTATATATATATGCCGTATTTGCCGGCGCATAAGACGCGCTTTTTTTTCCAAAAATAGCCATGCCAAAATCACCCTGCGTCTAATGCGGCCATATTACCGAATGAGAGGTTGGGCACAGAATGCAGAACCGCCACTGGTGTTTGGCTAAAGTCGTCTGTGTTGAGCAGTAGTGCGTTAAGATGGTAGTAGATGGTTAAACTGTCAACTAATGGTGTGATGGTAAGGAAATGCAACAGAAAAATTGCAATAAGTTGCTGTCCGTGGACCAAATCAGATTGTGTCGTCATCTGGTCTCATTTACATAGATGTTTACTTGGTAACGATGCTCGATCTGTATTTTTTACAGCGTACCAATACCATTACTGTATTTTTTTCAAGCAAACTCTACATCACTCTTGCAACCACTTGATCAAGAATTTATAGAAATATACAAAAAAGATTATAAACAAATTCCTCTATGAGGAGATTTGTGAGAAGAAAAAAAACTGATTAACATTATGGAAGGAGTACGAAGGTGGAAACTTCCCGCCGCTTTCTTGAAGAAGATCAAGTGAATCAGTCTTTATTCATAGTAATGGATAATGCAGAAAAAAATAGTCTGGGCTACTGCAAAAAAAATCAGCAGAGACAACAGAGTTTTGTGTTCTATCGGTACCGTAATTCTGACGAAAAATATGTAAACAAACCACACTCGCACAGCTGGTAAATAAAGTTGACAAAGCTGCTCGGAGTTGGAGGTACTATTTCCTTAATATTTTTACTGCAAATATTCCACAAGGTTTAAACACATGGCAGAAAAGCAACAAAGGCATACCTACATCATTATATCTAAACTAAATGTCATAGGTAGAAAAATATTCTCAGTTTATGGAACTCTTGTCTACCGGACCACTCGTCCCCGTCGACGAGAGTTCAAACCTCTCGCATAGTCAAGTGTTCCTATTAACATATGAAAAAAACACTTTTTTGAGGTTTGTAGAGGGAAAAACTATCGCCATTAAGGAGAGACATTAAGGAAGCATCACATATTAAGCGAAACAAAATCCTTCTTGTCTGAAAATCTTGCAACAGTCAAACAACATTTTTACACCTAACTTTACCTTACCAATAACCTTCTAGCGAGACCCCCCCCCCCCCAAAAAAAAAAAAAAATAACTACTAACCTAACCTAACCCGGTAGAATTCTAAAGTCCTTTCCCACCCTTAGGTGTCGCAAGGAGGCTATTGGTAAGGTTAGGTTTTAGTGAGGTTAGGTTAATAATATTTTTTTTGCTGGGTCCAGTGGGGGGTAATTTTGGGGGGAGGAAGGGGGCATCTCTCCCCACTTTATAATTACGTTTTAGAGGTACATGTAGGAATTTGTGAAGGTCTGCAGAAAAACCCCCACTAATAAGGGCGGGAAAAGACTAGAATTTTACCAATCATTCTTTGGTTAGGTTAGGTTAGGGTTAGTTAGGTTAGTTTAATTATAGGTATGTTCAATATCCAGTGATAACAGTAAAAAAAAATCATGGAAAAACTCTGGTGTCAAAGTGTCACAGCGGCGTGGGTTGGTGGGTGCCTTCCTGGAAATTTACCTCTGTTTCTTATACAGAACTCATTCACAAGAAAATAGAATATCAATTCGTAGGACATCCTGCATTAAGATATGACCTATTTTGGTTACCTTACAGCAATCCCTTCATATTTTAACTATTATAATCTTCCCACAGTGTTTGAAATCATGGCAGAAAGACAACAAAGACATTGTTACAACATTAAATTTAAGCTAGATGTCATAACCTACGCCAAAGAACACGGTAATAGGGTAGCTGCGCGGCATTTTGGTCCACCACCAACTGAAAAAATGATAAGGACATGGAGAAAACAAGAAGATGAGCTGAAAGCCGCTAACCATAGGAAACACTGTCTCCGTAAGGGAATCTTAAAGTGGCCAGAATTAGAAGAAGAATTAAAAGCCTGGGTGGAAGACAAAAGAATCTTGGGCATTGCTGTATCCACCAAAATTATTATGCACCATGCAAGAGAAATAGCAATGAACAGAAATATAAATGAGTTTAGAGGGTCAATATCATGGTGCTCCAGATTTATGAAAAGAAATAAACTCTGCATGAGGACTAGAACAAGAATAGCCCAAAAACTGCCCACAGAATATGAAAATAAAATCATTGACTTTCATAGATTTGTGATTAATGCAAGACAAGAGAATAATTTTGACCTCTCACAGATAGGAAATATGGACGAAGCCCCTCTGACATTTGATGTACCATCAAACAAGACGGTTGAAAATAGAGGTACTAAATCTGTGACCATTAAAACCTGTGGCCATGAGAAAACGCACTACACAGTTGTTTTAGCATGTTGTGCTGATGGCACAAAACTGCCAAATTTTATCATTTTTAAAAGAAAGACATTACCCAAAGAAAGAATACCAAATGGAGTTCATGTTCATGTCCATACAAAAGGTTGGATGGATGAGGGAGGAATGAAATTGTGGATAGAGAAAGTGTGGTCCAGGCGTCCTGGTGGGCTATTAAAGAAACCAGCATTATTAGTTTTTGACCAATTTCGAGCTCATACAACTGATCTTGTGAAGAGGAAATTTAGACAACTAAAGACCCAGTTGGCTGTAATTCCTGGAGGCCTAACCTGTCAGTTGCAGCCCTTAGACGTCTCGATCATTAAACCGTTTAAAGGTTTCATGAAGGAGGAGTGGAACAAGTGGATGCAGTCTTCAGATTTTGAAGTGACATCTACTGGAAGAAGGAAGAGACCTACTATTACACAAGTGTGTGAGTGGGTAAACAGTTCATGGAATGCTGTAAAAAAAGAGGTAGTTGTGAAATCATTTAAAAAATGTGGCATCAGCAATGCCCTTGATGGTACTGAGGATGATTTATTGTTTGAAGAAAATGATGATAACCCACACTCTATTTCTGATAATTCAAGTGATGAAACGAGTAATGTGGATGCCAGCAGTGACAATGAATTTTCAAGCTCTGAGGATGCTGAATATGATTTCCCAGGTTTTGCAAATGATGACTAAATACACCTTTAGGATGCCTTTTTTTATGTTTTTTTTCTACTTTTATTGCCCACGCTATTCACTATAGTACCAATTTATATTATGATGCATTATTATTTTTTTTAGTTGCTTGCTATATACTAATATCAATTTTTTGTGTGCCTTGTTTGTACGTACTGTGCCTATGAAAAATTATTAAAAAAATTTGCACTGTGTTGCCTGCTTTGAACCAGTTTAATTTACACAGATTTTTGCTTTGTTTGCATGTACTATATGGGGAATTTATTGCACAATGTTCGTGGCTGATATTTACACAAATTTTTGCTTTGTTTGCATGTACTATATGGGGAATTTATTGCACAATGTTCGTGGCTGATATTTACACAAATTTTTGCTTTGTTTGCATGTACTATATGGGGAATTTATTGCACAATGTTCGTGGCTGATATTTACACAAATTTTGCTTTGTTGCATGTACTATATGGGGAATTTATTGCACAATGTTCGTGGCTGAATAACCATTTAAAAAAAAAATTGTATGCATGTGCACATTGGAATTCACTCAAATTTAATGCATTGTCTTGCTTGCTTTGCACCAGTCTTTTTTTAAACATATTTTTGGATATTTTGCATGTACTGTGTTTACAGGAAATGTTTCACATTTAATGCAGTGTATAATATTGTATTTAGGTACATGTACAAAATTATTTATTTTCCCCTACAAAACCTTTTTTAAGTAAATTCTTTCGTAATTATGATACGTTTTTTCCCTTTAAAAAAAAAAAAAAAAAAAAAAAAAAAAAAACTTTTTTCCTCAAAATCTCCTTGCAAAATAAGGGTGCGTCTTATGCGCCGGCAAATACGGTATATATATATATATATATATATATATATATATATATATATATATATATATATATATATATATATATTGCGTACTGTAATATAGAGATAAAAAACTGGAACTGTCGTAGAAAATAGGAACACTCGACATGAAAAATTGTAAAACTTGTCTACAGCGACGAGAATATTCCGGTAGACGAGAGTTCAAGGCCCCTTTCTGGCATCCCTCCCACCCTGCTTGCTCCCTGGGAAGCCCTCCAGGTAATAATACTTGTTTACTAATGTATACTATCATTACGATGAGCGCAGTATAGTTCTTGGTAAATTTTGACACGGACTAGAATTTTCTACACAATGGACCCTACCCATAACTACGTCACGGTTTGTTTACATCTGTGCATTGTGGGGTTAGGGCGGGGTCGCCGCGGGTGGACCTACGAAGGGAAAACTACGGCGATGGAAGAATTTAGAGTTATTTTGCGCGAAATTGATATTCCAGGTGCTATATTACTGTGCTCTGTTCTCGCTGACAACACTATAGAGAAGACCTCAGGTAATGGCTGATATGCAGAGGCTTCTAAACCAAGAAAACAAGAGTCACAACAGAGCCTCGTCAAAAGGTAAGCAACTGGTAGGTACGTAATGTGTCCCTACCACTTGCTTACTTCTTAATGAGACTCTGCTGTGACTGTTTTCCTGGTTTAGAAGCCTTTGCACATCAACCATCATCTCAGGTCTTCTCTATGTTGTCAGCGAGAACTGAAATATAGCACCTGGAATATCAATTTCGCCCAAAACAACTCGAAATTTTTTCAGCGTCGTAGTCTTCTCTTTGTAAGTTGTACATATTCATGGTTATGATAGTATTAAAATACCTTATTAATTGAGTTCCTTTTGTTGTCTTTCCTCATAATAAGTAGTGGTACATCATAGTTTTAAGTGTTACTTGACGAGCCAATGAATACTCTTGAGTCTATACCAACATCACCAACCTTTGCTTTGATTTATCTTATTACTCCATCCATAAACAAGTTGCATAACCACGGTGACATTACCCATCCTTGCCTCATGGTACCTGGTACTGTCGTCTACCGATATTTTTATCCCTACACAAATCAGGAATGCGGTAGGTGCACGCTCTGTGCCAGCGCCGTATATTTACGGCGGCGATTTAAGAAAATCGCTGTGGCCATATTTTGACTGGGAGGCTTTTCATACTTTGTCAGGTAACTTTTCATACCTTGACCCTTCCCCTTCACTGACCATCACCCCCCACCAAGGGGGCTCGGCCTTCCCCTTCACTGACCATCACCCCCCACCAAGGGGGCTCGGCCTTCCCCTTCACTGACCATCACCCCCCACCAAGGGGGCTCGGCGAGTCCCCTTGTTGGCCTTGAGCGCGGTAAAATCTGGCGCCTAAAAATCATGGAAATAATGAGAGGCAAGTCCCAAAATGTATCAATTATGTGTTTTGTAATTATTCTACACACTTTTCAGCAAAAAAAAAAAAATTCCCTATTTGCTCGGCCCCAGGGGAAAGTTTTTGTGAAAAATGCTTGGCACTTTAAGGGTTAATGGATTCTGAGGTTAATATTCCACAAGAGTTGGCGGGTTCCACAGGCCTTACAGTTTACCCTTTCTCTATTATTTTCAGCTCATTATATTGTGCAGTAGTTATTCACTTGCGGTAACCAAAAATATAACTTATTTTATAATAATTGCTAGGTTAGGTTATGTTTAAGTTTGGTTAGGTTAGATTTAGGTCATGTTAAGGTTAGGTTAGGCTTAGGCTAGGTTTGGATTAGGTTTTGTAGAGTTATTTGGGTTAAAAAACCAAATTTGTTGGTGCGCGATTGCCCGGGTGGTTAACTTTCTCTCTATAAGTTTTCCGTCGCAAATCATTACTTTCAGAGATATAAGATGTTTTTAGTAGGAAGGAGTGTATAGAAGACATGAAGGTAAAATTCTAGAGTCCTTTCCCACCCTTATTAGTGGGCTTTTTTCCTCCAGACCTTCACAGATCCCTTCAGATACCTCTAAAACAGAGTTTCTCAACCGGGGTTCCCCGGAACCCTAGGGTTCCGCGAGGGATCGTTTGGGGTTCCGAGAGTAACGGTGATAAATTGGCTAATCATATGGAAATGCATTTTTTTGTCATTTTTGTGTTTAATTTCATATTTGTAATTTTACTATACACGTATGGCATATTCTTGGATAATTCTTGGGTATTATAATAAAGGCTTCAACCTATTATATCCTTTGAAAGTATAATAATCATTATATAATCATAAATATATTTAGCGACGTCTATATGGCGCCGGTGTGAAACCGCCTTTAGTGGTCAGTGGACAGTAGCTGTACGTGAAGGATTCGTGTAACATCAAGTGACTCACTCGAGTACATGACGCATACACGGTCTCCATTAGTCCTGTCTGTGCTTCCTGGCGTGCAGGCACACTCCCTCATTCACCCACATTATTTAATAAATGTTACCCATCATTTAAGGATGTTATATGAATTTTAAAAATCTAAGTACTGATATGATTATTTTTGTTCGTTTATGAGAAGTTTGTATGTGTGTTTTCTCTCTCTTTCTCTCCCTCTCTCTCTTACAAGGTTAGTTCTTCTGTTTGCCATTATTTGCTTCAGTTATATTTGCTTAAGTTATATTTATCAAGTTATTTATCTTCTTTTTTACATTTATTTTTCATTATTTTTTTATTTTACAGAAATGTCTGACCATCCAATGTGGCGATTTTTGAAGAGAAGACAACCGGACAATTCTGATGTGGCTAGTGGTGAAGTCGCAATCTTCTGACAAATTTCACTGCACTAGTGCAACAATGGGCACAAAAAAGGTCCTTTACAATGAATGTTACTTATCAATGGGCTTTACATGGACTGGTGATCCAAGTTGTTCTATTCCATTGTGCCTCGTCTGTGGCAAACAACTTTCAAATACAGCAATGGCTCCAGCAAAATTGAAAAGACACTTCACGACAAATCACAGTCATATGAAAAATAAAAGTGCTGATTAATTTAAAAGGCTATTGGAATCTCAAAATAAACAGAGTACAGCTTTTGTGAAAAAAGTCAGTGTCAGTCAAAAGGCTCAAGAAGCAAGTTATTTGGTTATCAAGTTGTTTTCTTTTGTATAACTACAGTATGTGTACTAACATACACGGAATAGCTATACGTTACTTCATCCTGTGTTGCTTTATCTATGTAGTATGCTGTGTAAAAATATTTACAAGAATGGTATATCTTTTCATAAATATTTTTTTCCCTCTCTTCCCTTTGCTGGCAGCACTCTGGTAAAGATAAGAAAAAGTTTGCAGGAAGAAATATGTCACTTTTCTGGGGGTTTTCATAATACACCTTTTCACTCTCAAATTAGAACAACAGAACTTCAAAATAAAAGAAATAAATTTCAAAATATAATAGATGAATTTTTTCTTTTATTTGAAATTCAATTATTTTCATTTGAAGTTCAGTTATTTAATTTGAAGTTCAATTATTTAATTTGAAGTTCAGTTATTTTAATTTAAACTTCAGTTGTTTTAATTTAAACTTCAGTTGTTTTAATTTGAATTCAGTTTTTTTAATTTAACTTCAGTTGTTTTAATTTAAAGCTTCAGTTGATTTTAATTTGAAAGTTCAGTTGTTTTAATTTGAAGTTCAGTTGTTTTAATTTGAAGTTCAGTTGATTTAATTTGAAGTTCAGTTGTTTAATTTGAAGTTCAGTTGATTTAATTTGAAGTTCAGTTGTTTTAATTTGAAGTTCAGTTGATTAATTTGAAGTTCAGTTGATTTAATTTGAAGTTCAGTTGTTTTAATTTGAAGTTCAGTTGATTTAATTTGAAGTTCAGTTGATTTAATTTGAAGTTCAGTTGTTTAATTTGAAGTTCAGTTGATTTAATTTGAAGTTCAGTTGATTTAATTTGAAGTTCAGTTGATTTAATTTGAAGTTCAGTTGTTTTAATTTGAAGTTCAGTTGATTTAATTTGAAGTTCAGTTGATTTAATTTGAAGTTCAGTTGATTTTATTTGAAGTTCAGTTGTTTTAATTTGAAGTTCAGTTGATTTAATTTGAAGTTCAAGTTTGATTTAATTTGAAGTTCAGTTGATTTAATTTGAAGTTCAGTTGATTTAATTTGAAGTTCAGTTGATTTAATTTGAAGTTCAGTGATTTGATTATTAATTTGAAGTTCAGTTGATTTAATTTGAAGTTCAGTTGATTTAATTTGAAGTTCAGTTGATTTTAATTTGAAGTTCAGTTGATTTAATTTGAAGTTCAGTTGATTTAATTTGAAGTTCAGTTGATTTAATTTGAAGTTCAGTTGTTTTAATTTGAAGTTCAGTTGATTTAATTTGAAGTTCAGTTGATTTAATTTGAAGTTCAGTTGTTTAAATTTTGAAGTTCAGTTGATTTAATTTGAAGTTCAGTTGATTTAATTTGAAGTTGTTTAATTGAAGTTCAGTTGATTTAATTTGAAGTTCAGTTGTTTAATTTGAAGTTCAGTTGATTTAATTTGAAGTTCAGTTGTTTTAATTTGAAGTTCAGTTGATTTAATTTGAAGTTCAGTTGATTTAATTTGAAGTTCAGTTGTTTAATTTGAAGTTCAGTTGATTTAATTTGAAGTTCAGTTTGATTTAATTTGAAGTTCAGTTGATTTAATTTGAAGTTCAGTTGATTTAATTTGAAGTTCAGTTGATTTAATTTGAAGTTCAGTTGATTTAATTTGAAGTTCAGTTGATTTAATTTGAAGTTCAGTTGATTTAATTTGAAGTTCAGTTGATTTAATTTGAAGTTCAGTTGATTTAATTTGAAGTTCAGTTGATTTAATTTGAAGTTCAGTTGATTTAATTTGAAGTTCAGTTGATTTAATTTGAAGTTCAGTTGATTTAATTTGAAGTTCAGTTGATTTAATTTGAAGTTCAGTTTGATTTTAATTTGAAGTTCAGTTGATTTAATTTGAAGTTCAGTTGATTTAATTTGAAGTTCAGTTGATTTAATTTGAAGTTCAGTTGATTTAATTTGAAGTTCAGTTGATTTAATTTGAAGTTCAGTTGATTTAATTTGAAGTTCAGTTGTTTTAATTTGAAGTTCAGTTGATTTAATTTGAAGTTCAGTTGATTTAATTTGAAGTTCAGTTGTTTTAATTTGAAGTTCAGTTGATTTAATTTGAAGTTCAGTTGATTTAATTTGTAGTTCAGTTGATCTAATTTGAAGTTCAGTTGATTTAATTTGAAGTTCAGTTGTTTTAATTTGAAGTTCAGTTGTTTTAATTTGAGTGAAAAGGTGTCAAGTTTGCCTCCTAATTCCAAGGCATAGCAGTCTCATGAGTTTTTTTGTTTATAACAGGGATGGGGAACGTCCGGCCCGCGGGCCGTATAAGGCCCGCAAAACCATTTGGTCAGGCCCTGCCAAGGCAACCACAGATGAGACTCGAAATCCAATAAATCTAGCTTTTTTTCATACCAACATAAATCGTTATAAAGTGCATACTTATAACGTAAATTTTAAGGGACAAACACATCCATTACGGGACGGATAGGACACATAGATGACGGGACACACGTATAATTCACATATGGTTCTCGGTAGCTAAAAAAAGCAGGCTGATTTTTAAGTTGATAGTTTTGTATGGCCCGCGAATGATGTCATGAATATCCAAATGGCCATTGGTAGTAAAATGGTTCCCCACCCCTGGTATAAAGCATATTATATTAATCTGGTACTGGCTTCCTGGAACAAACAACATCACTACATTATCAACTGTGACAAAGAAATATAAACTACAACTAGATATGAAGTTTTCACTACAGTAAACAATCTAATTCGACCCCGTATCATTCAAACTTTGGATCATTCAACCTGTTTCAGACCAGTTCAAATTTTCAACAACAACTTTCCATAATTCGAACAGAAGTTCAAATTATCCGGGCCTTGCTACACCTTTTCACTCTCAAATTAAAACAACTGAACTTCAAATTAAAACAACTGAAGTTTAAATCAAAACAAGTGAATCTCAAATTAAAACTGAAGTTTAAATTAAAACTGAAGTTTAAATTAAAACAACTGAAGTTTAAATTAATTCAACTGAAGTTTAAATTAAAGCAACTGAAGTTTAAATTAAAACAACTGAACTTCAAATTAAAATAACTGAACTTCAAATTAAAATAACTGAACTTCAAATTAAAATAATTGAATTTCAAATTAAAATTAAAAAAATATTTATTTTGAAATTCATTTGTTTTATTTTGAAGTTCCGTTGTTCTAATAGTAATTTGAGAGTGAAAAGGTGTATTATGAAAACCCCCAGAAAAGTAACATATTTCTTTCTGCAAACTTTTTTTTTTCTTTACCAGAGTGCCGCCAGCAAAAGGAAGAGGGAAAAAAATATTTATGAAAAGTTATACCATTTTATAAAATATTTTTACACAGCATAGATAAAGCAACACAGGATGAAGTAACGCATAGCTATTCCTTGTATGTTAATACACATACTGTAGTTATACAAAAGAAAACAAGAGTTACATGATAATGAATGGATATTACCTGTATTTCAATATGAAAAAAAGAGAAAGAAAAGTATATGATGCATTATGTAATGGTCATTTCTTTTGTTTGTACACAAAATTACATAAAAATTGACATCAGTTATCACCTAATTGCAATCCTGCAGATGCATCACACCAGCAACATGTTTTTTGGACATGGTTGCAAGTTCTCAGACACAGCATTGGCGTGATGGCTGAAATGGCATTATCAATGCAGCATTCTACAGTAGGTGCTGCATTCGATACTCTGTCTGTGTCATACCGACTGGTGGAGGGTTCATAGCAGCAAAATTAGCTGCCAGATCGCGCTTCATAGCGGCTTTCATGATGCTCCAACTCTCTTCTATGGGGTTTAATGGAGCACTACGTATATGGGCTTGCACGTAATATTTTTGACACCCTCGAATTCTTCCTCCTCACAACAACTTTCAAGGCCAGCATGAACGGGTGCATTACCACAGACAACAACAATTTTGTTGCGAGGCTCGGTATTTGTGCGGAGCATTAAGTGGCTATCCACGAGGCGTTTCGTCGAACCAAACAGGCATTTGGCTTGACCTGTTTGACAACACATCTAGCACACGGTTGGGCCAACGCTTCACCCAACCATAACAAACAAAGATGGCGGAGGGACATAACCGTCCAGAAGAGAGTTGTAGTTTATGTGCATGATGCTTCAGTGTGAAGGACAGGCCGTGCACGAGTACAGCTTGAGACCAGAAGTAAACGAAAGCTCTCGTCAACAGTAGCTAGTGTATCTCGTTAGAAGAGGAGGAAGCGAGTACTCTCAGGTCGGTTTACGTCTGCCGCTGCCATGGCAGGTTCCTCACCGGGGACGTGGCAACCACGGAAATCGTGGTGGACGAAGAGTCCTTCCCTAACCTTTCCCCCTCCACCGCCGAGAGGGAGCGTGCACAATCTCCTTCGCAGGAAGGTCATGGTACGGCCCTCGCACCGACCCAGACACCCAGCCCCCTGAACACGAGTTGGTTCAGGCGTCATTCCTCCTCCGAGCAGCCTCAGGTGCGCGAGTCTTCGCCAATCCCAGCAGGGTCTCTCATGCCCTCCACCTCTCCCCCCTCGGTAAGTACATCCTCGTGGGGAGACCCGCGCCTAGGTAACGGTTGTGCCCTAATTGTTGTGGTCTGGGAACACACATCCCCAAGGTTCCAGATCTGGGGAAAACCACCTTTACCCTAGGGGATTGTGAGGTAATCTGCCGCAGGGCCGACCGTGGCGGCCCTGACCACCTTTACGCCAGGGTGGGGCCCCTGGATGACAAGACTGTCCTCGATGAGGTCCGGAAGCACTTCCGGTCTTTTTGACGGTGGCGAGTGGTCGAGATCACCTGGATCCCGGCCCACAATCTACCCAGGGCCACCACTGGGAAATGGTTACGTCTCAAGGTGGGGGGGACCCTTCCCACGAAGGTGTCCATCTCCCACTTGGTGTACTGGGCACGCCCCTACCTCCTCCCCCTGCTCCACTGCTCTGGGTGCCATCGGATTGGCCACTCCCTCAACACCTGTAGGTCCCCGGTGCGGTGCTCCCGTTGCAGCGGGCCTCACCCATGCCGGCGTAAGGACATCAACTGCACCAGGCCCTTCCGCTGCTTCCAGTGTGGGGGACCACATGGGCCCAGGTCTGCGCACTGCTCATTCAATCGCCGGGCCCAGTAGCTCTATGCTGACTTGGCGCGGGAGGGGAAGCCCCTGCACGACATCAACAAGCAGCTGAGGGACCTCGACATGCCTCACCTTCTGGCTTCCCGCAGGCCACAACCATCGCCACCCAAGCCTGCACCAGTTCCACCTAATCTACCCACTGCTACGGCAGTCCACCCAGGTCTGCACTATTCCGCCATCACCACGGGGAATAGGTATAGCTTACTGCAGGAGGCCCAGGAGGAGGATGCCTCCTTGCCGCAGGATCCCATCGTCGAGCCTGAGCTCGGCAACACTCCTCCTCCTCCGGCACGCCGTCGCGTCAACCAGCGTACACCCCGTGGCTCGTCCGGATATCTGGCTCCTCAGTCGACCCCTCCGCTCTCAGATCTCGACCCGGGATTCTCCCACTCCACCATTGAGGTTGAGGTCCACCAGCCGCACGGCTCCCCATCCCACCGTGGACAGGCAACAGGACGTACCTTCCGTCGTGCCGCCCCCTTGCCTACGTTCCCCACCATGCCCCCAAGGACTCCCACCCCACCCCAAGATCCTGCCTGCCCAGCTGCAGCTCCGTCTTCCTCCGCCTCCTCCACGGATACGGTCATCTCCTCCCTCTTCACCCTCCTCTGGAATGGTTACCACCTTTACCAGAAGGGTTAACCGATGCCGAACATCCTCACCTACTTATGGCCCACCCTCTCCATGCTCATTTCTTCTCTATTTCAATAGAATATGGCCCTCACCTTTCTCCTCTGGAATGCCAGATCTCTCTTTAAGAAGACAGCGGAGCTGCACACCTACCTGCGGGACACACTTCCTTTGGTGGTCGGGTTGTGTGAGACCTGGCTCCCCCCTCACCTCGCCCTCACCCTACCGGGTTATTTCATCCTCAGGCGGGACCGCCAACAGGGCCGTGGTGTGGGTGTCCTGCTTGCCCTCCGCGACGTCCTGCAACCCTACCCGCTTCCCCTTCCTCAGTGGCCGGGCGGCCACCTGGAGGTAGTCGCTGCCAGGGTTAGCCTACAAAGGGGTTGGCTCACCGTGGCTGTGGTGTACAACCCAGGTGGTGCCGCCATTTCCCGGGAGATAGAGCACTACATCGCCTCTCTTCCTCCCCCGGTGATCATCATGGGGGACTTCAATGCTCACCACCAGTGCTGGAACCCTGACTTGCCCCTCCATCGTCGGAACACTGCGGGGAATGCCTTGTTTCAAGTTATCCTTGATTCTCCCCATCTGTCCCTGTTGAACCCCCCCGGCCTGGCCACCAGGTTCAACCCCCACACTGGTGCTTCCACGGTCCTGGATCTCTTCATCGGTGATCCAGTGTTCAACACCTCCACCTTCTCCACTGGGCCCTACATGGGGAGCGACCACCTCCCTGTCCTGACCTCTGTCCCACAGACCCCCCCGAGCCCCCACCCTGGCTGCCTGCCCCGATGGAAGATCTCGCCTTCCGAGTGGCCTCGTTTCCGGGAAGCCCTCAGCCCTTCACCGGGTTTCTCCACTCTGCCCTTGGAGGACGCGGCGACGTCAATACAACAGTCACTGACCGCTGCGGGTGCGGCTGCCTTCCACCTGGCCACACGTCGCACACCCCGTTGCCCTGGGAAGCCTTGGTGGAATGACGTCTGTGCCCAAGCGGTACTGGCCCGCCGTCAAGCCTGGAGTCAGGGGCGAAGGACACCTACATTGCAGGCTGCACGATTACCGCCGTCTTAACGCCCTCGCGCCAAGACCATCCTCAAGGCCCAGAGGAGTGCATGGGTTCCCACTGCTCCTCCCTCTCCTCTTCTTCACCAAGAGAACCTGGGACTTCCTGCACTCTATGGAGGGCAAGAAGGCGCGTCACCCCATCCCCCTGACAGACGGTGCTCGGTCCCCGTTGGATGACCCCAGAAGGCAGAGGCCCTGGCCCACCACTACCACCTGCGAATTGGCCTTCCCCCTCCTCTTCACCCTCTGGCAGCCCTCCACCGTGCTGTCTCCACTTCCATCGACTCCCCAGGTATCCTGGTTCTCTCACAACTTTTCACCCGGCGGGAAATGGATGCGGCCCTGTCCACGCTGCATGCCGGCAAGACAGCTGGGCCAGACCACATTCCTTAAGACTTCCTCACCCACCTCACCCCCCCCCCTACAGGGAAGCCTCTTGCTCCTCTACAACACCAGCTGGGAGACGGGGCAGTTCCCCACCTGTTGGAAGCCCTCTGTTCTCATACCCATCCCCAAACCCGGTAAAGATCCGTCGCTCCCGTCTTCCTACAGGCCCATTGCACCCCTCTCCTGCATTGGGAAGCTGATGGAGCGCCTTGTGACCACACGCCTATCCTGGTGGCTGGAGGAGAAGCACTTGCTGAGGGAGGAGCAGTGCGGCTTTCGCCCCCGTAGAGGCACCCTGGATGTGCTGGGCCAACTTGAATACCATGTCTGTGACACCTACCATCAGCGCCAGGTCATGACTACCATCTTCATTGACCTGGAAGGAGCCTTCGACACAGCACCACATGAGGGTATCCTCTACAAGTTGGCCGGCATGGGCATTACCGGGGCCACCCTTGCATGGGTCCGGGACTTCCTTGAAGGCCACTCCTATCAGGTTGCGGTGGGTCCCTCCTTGTCACCATCCGCGCCCATTCGCAGAGGCGTCCCTCAAGGCTCATCCTCAGTCCTCTCCTATTCACGTCCTCCTCTCTGACCTTCGCATTCCCCCCACTCGCACCTCCTCATCTACGCTGACGACATCACCATTGTCAGCCGGGCACCAACATTGGGCCAGGCGCAGACCCACCTGCAAGAGGCGGCGACCTCCCTCGGTGACTGGTGACCACCTGGGTCTAAAGGTCAGTGCCCCTAAAAGCACGCTTATGTGCTTCACTCTCAAGCGGCTTCCCTCCCCACCTACACTCCATCTCTGCGGCCGGGCAGTTCCTTACGCCAGGACGCACACCTTCCTGGGGCTGCGGCTGGACGGTCCTCGCCTCTCCTGGGCCGGGCACATAGCCTATCTCCGCACCTCCTGCAACAAACGCTTAGACGTTATGAAACGGATTGCCGGTGTCCGTTGGGGTGCCAACCGGGATCTCCTCCTCCAGTACTATCTTGCCACCGTTAGACCCAAAATGATGTACGGCAGCAGCATTTATGGGTCTGCGGCACGGACTGTCCTCACCAGGCTGGATCCTCTCCAGAATGCTGCCCTTCAGATTTCGATGGGGGCCATGAAATCCTCTCCTGTTATCTCCCTGCATGCTGAGAGTGGCATCCTCCCCTTGTCAGCCCACAGAAGGGAGGCTCTGTGCCAGCACTACCACCGCCTCATGTGCTTGCCCCCGGCTCACCCCCTTGCTACTCTCTACGCCAACTCTGGTGTGGACCATCACACACCTGTTTGGTCTCCGGGTGCCAGACAACCACTGCTGGTGAGAGCCCTGCTGGCTCTCACCGTCTTCAGCCTATCACCACCACCACCACAACCCACCAGCCCACACTCTCCCCTCCCACCCTGGCTGGACACCTCCTCCAAGTTTACCCTGCACCTTCCAGCCCTCCCCTCTCGGCACTCTGTAGGCATTCTGGCGGTAACGCTATTCAGACAGATGGACAAGACACTGTACCACCACCATATCAAGCTCTTCAACCGATGGTTTCCCTCACCCGTCACCCCTTTCTACGGCGGCAGCCCTATACGACCCTACCACTCCATCTGCAGGACATGGAGGCTCCCACCGAGACAGACGTCCTGATGTCGGAACTCTATGCCCTCCAGCAGGCCGTCACACACCTCCACACCTGTCATACCAAGGGCAAGGCTGTGATTTACACACTCCCTCTCCTCACTCCACCTCCTCCTCTCCCGCTACCCCCACTCATCCACGGCCCTCGTCCACACCATCCAGAGGGCCCTCCTCCACCTTACCACAGAGGGCTGGGATATTATCTTTCAGTGGGTTCCCTCCCACGCTGGTATCCCAGGCAACGAGGTAGCGGATTCTGCTGCCAGGCTGGCCTTGACAGAGGTAAACACAACACCCTTACCTCTGCCGCTCTCCGCGGCCACACGCCTCATCTCCCGGGTCTGCCGCTCCACCTGGAATAACACGCTCGGCGATGCCCTCCGCATCACCTCCATGGGCCAATACCGCAGTGACTCTTCCCCCCAGCCGTGGATAAGGAAAAAGTCCCATGTCCTTGATGTCACTCTCACCCGCCTCCGCCTGGGGCACACGACACTCACGGCTCACTTGCACCGTCTTCGTCTGTCCCCTGACCCCCACTACCCCTGGTGCATGAATGTTCCGGAGACTATTGAACACTTTCTGCTGCAGTGTCCGCGCTTCCACTACCACCGTGTAGTGCTACAGTCTCAACTCATCGCCCTGAACGTCACCACCTTTGACCTGCCCACCCTGCTGGCGGCGGCGGGCGTCCACCCCTCACGGCAACACGCCGTCATCCGCCTCACCTGTGCCTTCCTGAGGAGGACAGGTCAACTACCACGCCTGTGAAAACATCATAGGAAATCACCAGGGCTCATAGTGTTCCCCAAGGGATCCTCACAGCCCTAAAACAAGAACAAGAACAACAAACAAAGATGAAAGCGATGACAGTGGGAGGCACGGAGATTTGTTGTTAATGTTTTAACTTTAGGGGCATATATATACGTAGCTACTGGTGATGAAAAGGGAGGAGGTGATTGTTAGAAGAGAACGGCGACATATGAAGAAGCGTTCATGTGGGCTAAATGGGTTATAGTGGACGAGAACTGCGCGGTCGCTACCACCGTTACCACTTAAGATTATTTTTTGCTTAGTATAATGTGCAGTTTTAATCCATTTCTGCATGCGTAACCTTTAAAACTTATACAGTAAAAGCCTTATAACTCGGCACGATAGGGGCTCTGGCCCTTGCCGAGTTATGCAATGTCCTCCTCTGATAAGGGGAAAAAAAGAAAAAAAAACATAGTACTGTAAAAGCATAAAAACAACACTTACCAATGAACGGGTAGCAGCAGGCATGTAATCCAAGGAGAGGGGAGTCTTGTTGTAACATGTAGAAGATGTTAGGGGGGCTCAAGTCGCATTTTAACACTGGTATCACTTTAATCACTTTATAATCACAACTCTGTACTGTATTGTATACAGTACTGTACCTGTACAACTTAATTTTACATCACTTGAGCACTTAATCACTGCAACACTATGCCCTGTCCATTAACTCTACCTTCGACTGCGAGTGCATGGGAGGACACAGGGAGCGGCATGAGCCTCTAATCACAGGCGTCACTATAAGAATCCTGCCTGCGCCACCACGGGCGAGGGCCAACCATCACAGAAAAAAAAAAATAATAAATAAAAAAAAAAAAAAAATAATAATAAATAAATAATTAAATAAATTAAAAAAAATTTAAAAACTTGTCTTTGCCATGCCGAGTTATATCAAATTCCGAGTTATACAGTGCCGAGTTATAAGGCTTTTACTGTATACATATTGAAGAAATTATAAGAGTTTTCTAATGCATAGACACACCCTGATCTGCCTCCCACCCACCCCATCCCTAGGAGGTAGATTAAGTTCGGTATGTTAATATTCTCGTCAGGGATGAAGGTCGGAGCCCCTCCCGTTAGAGCTGCGGGGGCACACTTGTTTTCATCCCAAACCCATAAATCGTTAAAAAGTGCATACTTATAACGTAAATTTTAAGGGACAAACACATCCTTTAGGGAGGATAGGACACTAGAGGGGACGGGACACCCGTAAATTCACTTTAGGTTTTCTCGGTAGCAAAAAAAAGGGCGGGGCTGTTTTTTAATTTGTAGTTTTTTTGGCCCGCGAATGATGCCCATGAATTTTCCAAAGGGCCCTTTGGTAGAAAAAGGGTTCCCCCCCCCCTGGTATAAAGCATATTATTTTAAAACGGGTTTAAGGGTTTCCCTGGAAAAAAACCAACATCACTACATTATCAACTGTGAAAAAGGGAAATATAAACTTACAATAGATAAAAGGGTTTCACTACAGTAAACAATCTAATTGGGACCCCGTATCATTAAAAATTTTTTTTTTTTTTTGGTTTCATTCAACCTTTTTCAGCCCGTTAAAATTTTTCAACAACAATTTCCATAATTGGGAACAGAAGTTAAAATTTATCCGGGCCTTGCTACCCCTTTTCCCCTTTAAAATTAAAAAAAACGGGAATTTAAAATTAAAACAACTAAATTTTAAATCAAAACAATTTGAATCTCAAAAAAAAAACCCTGAATTTTAAAATTTAAAAAACGAATTTTTTTTAAATTTTAAAAAAAACTAAAATTTTAAAATTTAAATTTAAAATAAATTTTAAATTAAAGCAACTGAATTTAAAAAAACAACTAAACCCCTTAAAAATTAAAAAAATAACTGAACTTCAAAAAAAAATAACTGAATTTAAAATTAAAATAATTGAATTTAAAATTTAAAAATAAAAAAAATTTATTTTGAAATTTTTTTGGTTTTATTTTAAAAATTCCGTTGTTTAATAGAAATTTTGAGAGTGAAAGGTTATTAAAAAAACCCCAGAAAAGTAACATATTTCTTTCTGAAAAACTTTTTTTTTTTTTAAACCAGAGTGCCGCCAGCAAAAGGAAGGGGGAAAAAAATATTTATGAAAAGTTATACCATTTTAAAAAAATTTTTTTTACACAGCTAGATAAAGCAAAAACAGGATAAAGGGTAAGGGCAAGCTATTCCTTGTATTTTAATTTACACATACTGTATTTTATACAAAAGAAAACAAGAGTTACATGATAAGAAGGGATTTTACCTGTTTTTCAATATAAAAAAAAAGAGAAAGAAAAGTATATGATGCATATGTAATGGTCATTTTTGTTTGTACAAAAAAATTACAAAAAAATTGACTTTCATTTTATACCAATTTGAAAATTTCCTGAAAGATGAAATCACACCAGCAACATTTTTTTTGGACATGGTTGCAATTCTCGGGACACAGCTTTGGCGTGAGGCTGAAATGGCATTATCAATGCAGCTTCTCCCGTGGGTGCTGCATTCGATCCTCTGTCTGTGTAATCCCCGATGGGGAAAGGGTTTCATAGGAGCAAAATTAGCGGGCCAGACCCGCGTTTCATAGCGGCTTTAGGGATGCTCCAACTTTTCCCCTATGGGGTTAAGGGAGAATACGTATATGGGCTTGAAAGTAATTTTTTAAACACCCTCAAAATTTTCCCTCCTCAAAAAACACTTCAAGGCCAGCATGAACGGGTGCTTACCAAAAGACAACAACAATTTTGGCGAGGCCCCGGTAATTGTGCGGGCTTTAAAGGGGGAAATCCCACGGGCGTTTCGTCGAACCAAAACAGGCATTTGGCTTGCCCTTTGTTTGACAAAAACATCTACCCAAGGGTTTGGGGCCAAAACCGTTTCCCCCAAACCCATAACAAAAAAGATGGCGGGGGGAAACATAAGCCGCCCAAGAAGAATTTGTGTTTTTTGTGCATGATCCCTTCAGTTTTTGAAGGACAGGCCGTGAAACGAGTACGGGCTTGGGGGCCCAGAAGTAAACGAAAGCCTCTTCAACGGGTAGATGGGTGTTTCTTTAGAAGAGGAGGAAGGAGTCCCTTTTTCAGGTGGGTTTACGTCTCCCCCGCTCCCATGGCGGGTTTTCCTCCCCGGGGGACCTGGCAACCACGGAAACGTGGGGGACGAAGAGCCCCTTCCCAAAACCCCCCCCCTTTCCACCCCCCCGAGGGGGAAACCCCGGGGCACAATCCCCTTCGAAAGGAAAGGGGTCAGGGTTTAGGGCCCCTCGCCCCGACCCGGGACCCCCCACCCCCTAAAACCGATTTTGGTTTTCAGGCGTTTTCCCTTCCTGGGGCCAGCCTCAGGTGGAGAAGTCTTTCCCCAAAATCCCCAGCAGGGTCTCTCAGCATTCCACCCTCCCCCGGGGGTAAGTACATCCTCGGGGGGGAGACCCCGCCCTAGGTAACGGTTGTCCCAAAATTGTTGTGGTCTGGGAACAAAAACACCCCCAAAGGGGTTCCCAGATCGGGGGAAAACCCCCCTTTCCCCTAGGGATTGTGGGGGTAATTGCCGCGGGGCCCGGGGCCCGGGTGGGGGGCCCCCTGACCCCCTTTTTACCCCCGGGTGGGGCCCCTGGATGAAAAGGGACTGTTCGAGGGGAAAGGTTTTTCCCGGAAAGCACTTCCGGTTTTTTTTGACGGGGGCCGGGTGGTCGAGATCACCTGGTTTCCCGGCCCACAACTACCCAGGGCCCCCACGGGGAAAAATGGTTACGTCCCCAAGGGGGGGGGGGACCTTCCACAAAGGGGTGTCCATCCCCCAACTTGGTGTACTGGGCACGCCCCTCCCTTTCCCCCCCCTTTGCCCCACTCCCTTGGGGGGCCATGGTTTGGGCCACTCCCTAAAACACCTGTAGGCCCCCGGTGGGGCTCCCTTTTGCAGGGGCCTCACCCTGCCGGGTAAGGACATAAAATGCACCGGGCCCCTTTCCGCTGTTTCCCAGTGTGGGGGCCCACAGGGGCCCCAGGTCTGCGCCCCTTCCCAAATTCCCAATCGCCGGGCCAGTAGTTTATGGGGGATTGGCGGGGGGGGGGAAGCCCCCCCCAGGGACATCAAAAAGCAGCGGAGGGCCCTCGCCCTGCCCACCCTTCTGGCTTCCCGCAGGCCACAACCATCGCCCCCAAGCCTGCACCAGTTCCACCAAATCTCCCCACTGCTACGGCAGCCCAAACCAAAGGGTCTGCCACTATTCCGCCATCCCCCCGGGGAATAGGTAAAATTACTGCAGGGGCCCCAGGAGGAGGAGCCCCCTGCCGCAGGATCCCATCGTCGACCCTGAGCTCGGCAACACTCCCTCCTTCCGGCACGCCGTGCGTCAACCAGCGTACACCCCTGGCTCGTCCGGATATTGGCTCCTCAGTCCCCCCTCCGCTCTCAGATCTGGGCCCCGGGATTTTCCCACTCCCCCATTGGGGTTTGAGGTCCACCAGCCGCACGGTTCCCCACCCCAACCGTGGACAGGCAACAGGACGTACCTTCCGTCGTCCCGCCCCTTCCCTACGTTCCCCACCAGCCCCCAAGGATTTCCCACCCCCCCCAAAAGACATGCCTCCCCAGTTTGGCAGCTGTCTTCCCCCCCCTCCTCCAGGTTTACGGTCATCTCCTCCCTCTTCACCCCCCTTGGAAGGGTTTCCCCAATTTTCCCCAAAAAGGGTTAACCGATGCCGAACATCCTAAATATTATGCCCACCCTCTCCATGCTCATTTTTTTTTTTCAAAGAATAGGGCCCCCAATTTTCCTTGGAATCCCAAGACTCTCTTTAAGAAGACAGCGGAGCTGCACACCTACCGGGGGACACACCCCTTTTGGTGGTCGGGTTGTGTGAACCTGGTCCCCCCCACCTCCCCCAAAAACCCTACCGGGTTTTTTTCATCCTCAGGGGGGGCCCGCCAACAGGGCCTTTGGGGTTTGGGGGGTTTTCCTGCTTGCCCCCCCGCGACGTCCTGCCCCCTCCCCGTTTCCCCCTTCCTCAGGGGCCGGGCGGCCCCCTGGAGGTAGCCCCCCCGCTGCCAGGGTTAGCCTACAAAGGGGGTTTGGCTCACCGTGGCTGTGGTGTAAAAAACCCGGGTGGTCCCGCCTTTTCCCCGGGGAGTTTAGAGCACTACATCGCCTCCCCTTCCCTCCCCCGGTGATCATCATGGGGGATTTTCAATGTCACCCCCAGTGCTGGAACCCTGACTTCCCCCCTCCATCGCGGAACACTGCGGGGAATGCCTTGTTTCAAGTTATCCTTGATTCTCCCCATCTGCCCCTTTTGGGAACCCCCCGGCGGGCCCCACCGGGGTTAAACCCCCCACACTGGTGTTTCCCCAGGGTCCTGGATCTCTTCAGGGTTTTGACCCCGGGTTTTTCAACCCCCCACCTTCCCCAAAGGGGCCCCTTACAGGGGGAGCGCCCAACCCCCGGGCCTGACCTCTTTTCCCACAGCCCCCCCCGAGCCCCCCCCCGGTGCCTGCCCCGATGGAAGATTTTCCCCTTCCGAGTGGCCTCTTTTCCGGGAAGCCCTCGGGCCCTTCCCCGGGGTTTCCCCCCTGCCCTTGGAGGACGCGGCGAGGGCAATACAACAGTCATGCCCGCTGCGGGGGCGGCTCCCTTTCCCCACCTGGCCACAGGGTCCCCACCCCCCTTTGCCCGGGAAGCCTTGGGGGAATGACGCCCCTTGCCAAAGCGGGACTGGCCCCCCCGTCAAGCCGGGGAGCAGGGGCGAAGGAAAACCTACTTTGGAAAGGCTGGAAAACGTTTACCCCGTCTTAACGCCCTCCGGGGCCAAAACCATCCCCCCCCAAGGGCCCCAGAGGAGGTGCGGGGTTCCCACTGCCCCCCTCTCCTCTTTTTTCCACCAAAAAGGAACCTGGGACTTCCTGCACTCTATGGGGGGCAAGAAGGGGGGTCCCCCCAACCCCCCTGAAGAGGGTGTCGGTCCCCTTTTGGAGACCCCCAGAAGGCAGAGGCCCCCCCCCACCACACCACCTGCAAATTTGGCCCTTTCCCCCCCCTTTCCCCCTTTTGGGGCAAGCCCTCCACCGTGCTTTTCCCCAAATTCCCATCGATCCCCAGGTACCCTTTTTTCTCTCAAACTTTTCCCCCGGGGGGAAATGGATGGGGCCCCTGCCACGCTGCATGCCGGAAAGACAGTGGGCCGGGGCCCACTTTCCCTTAAAGACTCCTAAACCCACCCCCCCCCCCCCCCCCACGGGGAAACCCTTTTGACCCTTTTACAAAACCAGCGGGAGACGGGGCATTTCCCCACCTTTTGGGAAAACCCCTTTCTGTTCTCAAAACCCACCCCCAAAAAACCCGGAAAAAAGATCCGTCGCTCCCGTCTTTTAACGGGCCCCATTGCCCCCCTTCCTGCATTGGGAAAGCTGAGGGAAAGCCCCTTGTGACCACACGCCAATCCTGGTGGCGGGAAAGGAGAAGGCACTTGCTAAAGGGAGGAGCAGTGCGGCTTTCCCCCCCGTAGAGGCCCCCTGGATGTGTGGGCCAATTTGGGAATACCATGTCTGTGACACCTCCCATCAGCGCAGGTCATGATCCCAATCTTCATTGACCGGGAAGGAGCCTTCGACCCCAGAAACCACAGAGGGTACCCTTACAATTTGGGCCCGGCCCCATGGGCATTCCCGGGGCCCCCCTTGAAATGGGCCCGGGGATTTCCCTTTGAAGGCCCCTCCTTCGGTTGCGGTGGGTCCTCCTTGTCACCATCCCCCCCCATTCCCCCGAGGCCCCCCTAAAGGCCAATCCCAGTCCTCTCCTATTCAACGTCCTCCCCTTGCCCTTCGCATTCCCCCCACTCGAAACCTTCCTCATCTACGCTGACGAAATAACCATTGCCCAGCCGGGCCCCAAAACCCATTGGGCCGGGCGCAGACCCACCTGCAAGGGCGGCGCCCTTTCCCCTGGGGGGGACTGGGTGACCCCCTTGGGGTCTAAAGGTCAGTGCCCCTAAAAAGCACGTTTAGGGCCCTTCACTCTCAAGCGGCTTCCCCCCCACCTACACTCCATCTCTGCGGCCGGGCAGTTTTTTAAAGGGCCGGGGACGCACCCCTTCCTGGGGCGGCGGCGCGGCCTCGCCTCTCCTGGGCGGGCACATGGGCCCTATCCCCGCACCTCCTGCAAAAAAACCCCTTAGAGGGTTATAAAAACGGATTCCCGGTTCCGTGGGGGTGCCAACCGGGATCCCCTCCTCCAGAAATATCTTGCCCCCGTTAGCCCCAAAAAATGATGTACGGCAGCGGGCATTTATGGGTTGCGGCACGGACTGTCCTCACCAGGCTGGATCCTCTCCAGAATGCTGCCTTCAGATTTCGATGGGGGGCCCTGAAATCCTCTCTGTTTTCCCCCCTGCATGCTGAAGTGGGATCCCCCCCTTTTCAGCCCACAGAAGGGAGGCTCTGTGCCAGCAATACCAACCCCCTCATGTGCTTGCCCCCCGGCCCCACCCCCTTGCTACTCTTTACGCCAACCCCTTTGGGTGGAACCCTAAAACACCTGTTTGGTCTTCCCCGGGGCCAGAAAACCCCTGCTGGTGGGGACCCTGCTGGGTCTCACCCTCTTCAGCCCAAAACACCACCACCACCACCACAACCCACCAGCCCACACTCCCCTCCCACCCCGGTGGACCCCCCTCCCAAATTTTAAACCCCGCCCCTTCCCGGGCCCCCCCCCTCGGCACCTGTAGGCATTCTGGCGGTAACGCTATTCAGAAGAGGACAAGACACTGTTTCCACCCCCCAAACAAGTCTTCAAACCCATGGTTCCCACTCCCCCTCCCCCTTTTACGGCGGGGAGCCCTATACGACCCTTTCCAAACCCCCTTGCAGGACATGGAGGCTCCCCCCGGAGGGCAGACGTCCGATGTCGGGGAAAATTAGCCCTCCAGAGGCCGCCCACCCTCCCCCACCTTATAACCCAAAGGGGAAGGGGTGTGATTTACACACTCCCCTCCCCCTTTCCCCTTTTTTTTATTTTGTTAAATTTTTTTTTTTTTTCCCCCTTTCCCAATTTTTTTTTTTTTTATTTTTTCCCGGCCTATCTTTTTTTTTTTTTTGGTTTTTTTTTTTTCCCCCCTTTTTTCCCCCCCTTTTTTTTTTTTTTTTTTTTTTTAAACCCTTTTTTTTTTTTTTTTTCCTTTCCCTTTTTTTTTCCCGGGTTTTTTTTTTTTCCATTTTTTTTTTTTTTTTTTCATTTTGAAAAAAGGGTTCCAACCCCCTCCCCCCCGGGCTTTTTTCCGGGGCCCCCCGGGGGAAAAAACCGCCCCTCACGGGGCCCCCCCACCCCCTTGGGGAACGTCTTCCCGGGGCTGGGGCCCCTGGAAAAAACCCCACCCCCACCCTTGGGCCCTTGAATGTTTCCCCCCGCTATTGGAAAACCCCCTTTTCCCCCGCTGGGGGAGTGGTCCCCGCCCCCCTCCCCTACCCCAAAACCGGGTGGTTAGTTTTTTCCCCCTAAAGGTTCCTCCCCCAAACTCAAAAAGCCCGAAAGTCACCACCCTTTGGGCCTGCCCACCCTGCTGGGGCGGCGGGCGTCCACCCCTCCGGCCAAAAACGCCTCATCCGCCCACCGTTTCCCTTTCCCGAGGAGGAAAGGTCAACTACCCGCCTGTGAAAACAAACATTTGGAAATCACCCGGGCTCATAGTGTTCCCCAAAGGGGTCCTCACAGCCCTAAAACAAGAAAAAAGAACAACAAACAAAGATGAAAGCGATGACAGTGGGAGGCACGGAGATTGTTGTTAATTTTTTTAACTTTAGGGGCAATTTTTACGAAACTACTGGGGATGAAAAGGGAGGGGGTGATTGTTAGAAGGAACGGCGAAAATATGAAAAAAGCGTTTTATGGGGCTAAAAGGGGTTTTTAGTGGGAGAACTTTCGCCCCGGGCGTACCCCGTTACCACTTTAAAATTATTTTTTTTCTTAGATAATGTGCAGTTTTAAACCATTTCTCCCTGCGTAAAACCCTTTTAAAAATTTTCAGGAAAAGCCCTTTTAAAACGGCACGATGGGGGTCTGGCCCCCTTGGGGGTTTTTGCAATGTCCTCCTCTGATAAGGGAAAAAAAAAAAAAAAAAAAAACATAGTACGGGAAAAGAAAAAAAACAACCCTTACCAAGGAAAGGGGGAGCAGCAGGCATGTAATCCCAAAGGGGAGGGGAAGGGGGGGCTTGGGTTTAACATGTAGAAAATGTTAGGGGGCTCAAGTCGCAAATTTTTAAAATTTGGGATCCTTTTAAAACTTTATAATCACAATCTGTACTGTATTTTATACCCCCGTAAAGTACCCGACAACTTAATTTTACATCATTGAGGCTTAATCACTGCAAAAACTATGCCCTGTCCATTAACTCTACCTTTGACGGGGAGTGCATGGGAGGGGCACAGGGAGCGGCATGAGCCTCTAAAACAGGGGTCACTAAAGAAACCTGCCTGCGCCCCACGGGGAGGGCCCAAAAATACAGAAAAAAAAAAAAAATAAAAAAAAAAAAAAAAAAAAAAATAATAATAAATAAAAAAATAAATTAAAAAAAATTAAAAAAATTTTCTTTTCCATGCCCAGTTATACAAATTTCCCAGTTAAAAGTGCCGAGTTATAAGGCTTTTTAAATGTATACATATTGAAGAAATTATTTAAAAGTTTTCTAAAGCATAGACAAACCCCGACGCCTCCCACCCCCCCCAAACCTTTGGAGGTTAGATTAAGTTTTGGGGTTAAAGTTTTAAAATTTGTCAGGGGGTGAAGGGGGGCGGAGCCCCCCCCCGTTAGAGCCTGCGGGGGGGGCACAATTTTTTGCATAATTCCGTCACTTCCCTGGTTTTTGAGGGCATGACTATTAATTTTTTCCCGGCAAAATTTTGCAGCTTTTTTTAGAGATTTCAATTTTTATCAATGGAAAAAAAATGACCCCCAGGATTTTTTGAGAAAAAAAAAAATTTTAAAAAGGTTTCCGGAAAAAAAAAATACTCCATTTTGAAAAAAAAAAAACAATTTCTGGGCCCGGTAAATGTTTACAATAGGACCCAAATTCCCACACAATTGGGAGTGTGGTTTTTGTTCACCTTAATAGATTTTTATTTTTAAGAAACTTTTTTTGAACTTAGTCGCCCCAAAACCCCATACAAAATATATGATTATATATAAGAGAGAATAAAAATATAAGAGATATAAACGGGTTTTTAATAGGAAGGAATGTATATGATATGAAAATTAAAAATTTAAAGTACCCCACCTTTTGACTCGCTAAAACTAAAACCCAGCCTAACCTTTGTCCCCCGCTTTAACCTCCCAAAAAAAAGGCCCAAAACTGCATTTAAAAAAATGTCCGCGGCAAGGGAAGAAAAGAGGGGATGCAGGTTTACAAGAGGGAAAAAGAGTGTGGGGACGTAAAACATTGTCTCGCCTCCTTGGGAACAACATGGCATTATCCCAAAAAATAATGATTGCGAGGGGAAACTCATAGAGAGAAAGTTTCCAGAAAACCCAAAAAGGTAAAAAGGAACCACACCCCCAAAAATTTTGTAGGGGAAATTTTGGTCCTAGTGTAAAAAAATACCATATGTAGTCTCAGAAAAAAGGGCCGCCAGTCCCGTCCCTTTTTTCCTGATCTTGATATTTCAAAGGCTAATTTTTTGATAACTGGTCTGTATTCTGGGACTGAGAGTGGTGAAGTGTGGGGCAGGGGTATCCGGCTTTTTTCTGGGAATTTCAGGGGGTGAGGAAGGGGTGGTCCTTTCCCAAACACTTTTTAACGCTTTTTATGGGGCTTTGGGGATTGGAAAAAGGTTGTAGATCCCAAAATGATTGGGGAGCATCCGTCGGCAAAAACCCAAAATCACTGAAACTTGTTTTTGCCGATGATTTCAGTAATCTTTTCTGAGCGCGGAGGTCCCGGGATGGCTCCCAGGTCTGAAAGAGGAGGCAAAGCCTTTGGGGGCTTTAGGTCTCCTGGTCAAGGGCCAAGGTTTCCCGGTGGTTTTGGGGACTTTCTAGATGAAGCCCGTACAAATCGTTCAGGGATTTGGGAGGCATTTAGATCTGGAAAGTTTTACATTTCCTTGGTAGCGTAGTCCATAATGACGGCGGGTACGTAAAAAGTCTTACCGGGATTTGGGATAGGCCCCCGGTATTTTGGACTCGCTCAGCGGGAAATACCGTATTTGGGCCCGGGGCATAAGGGCGCAGGGGTTTTTCCCTTAAAAAAAAGGGAAAGCAAAAATTCACCCCGGGGCCTTTAAAGCGGCCAAAAATTTAAAAGGATGAGAGGGGGGCAGAGAATGCAGAACAGCCCGGGGGGTAAATTTCTAAAAAAGGGGGCTGGAAATTATCTGGGGTTTAGGGGAGTAGTTTCCCGGCACAAATTTGTAACTGTGTTTTCAAAAGAAGCATAAAAACTAAGAAAAAAGGTTTGGGGTTTAAAAGAAAATAAGAGCTTGGGCAACAAGGGTAGGATTGTTGCTGCCAAAAATGGCCGTTTTCGATGTAAACTCAAACCCCCTCCTGCTGATCTCCATTGGGAAAAGTCTGAATCTCAGGTCTGCCGCTTCACCTGAGATAATTCACTTGGGGACGCCCCCGCCCCCCCCACCATGGTTTAAATTTCCGCTCAGACTAGTCCCCCCCACCCAGGAAAAGCCCAAAATCCCGCATATTAGATGTCGCCTTAAACCCCCAATTTAATTTGCGCCACACAGTTGGGCACAACAGTTGGAAGGAGATGATAGAAGGGGGGCCCGAAAAATAAGAGGAATTTCGCTGGGAAAAAGAGATTGGATAAATTGGGAAAAGTGAAAACAAAGAGCATGTTAAAGTTTTTTGAAGGAGTGGAGCGGTTTAGAGGGGGGTTTTAGTATTTGGGGAGTTGTTTTATACACACAAAAGGGTGGAAAAAAAAGGGGTCGGGCTTTGGGTTTATTTGACAGAAGTCATTTTACAAAGTTGGGGGGCAAGAGGTGCGCGGCGTTTTGGGGGGGCTCTGTGTGTCCCGTGGCTGAGAATTACCTGGGAGTTGCAGTTGTGTCGGCGAGGACAAGTAGGTCAGCCCCTCAGGCACCCCGGGGGTTAATCTTGGTCCCAGGACGGGGGGTTTGGCCCCAAACCGATGCCCGGGTGATGTGCGTGTGTGGGGTTAAAGCCGCTACAGTGGTAAACAAAGGGGGGTTTGGGAACATCATAGGGCCCTTTTTACCACCTTTACCCCCCCAAACCTCACCCCTGTTTCCTCTTTCGGATAAGGAAAACTGTAAAAAAAGGGGGGCTAGCCAAAAAAAGGCCCGCAACGGTACCGGGAGGACAAGTCTCCAAAGGGAAAAACCCAAGGGCCAAGACCCTCACGGTGCCACACCCCCCTGCCCCAAAGGGCCCAATAAAACCCTACCATATGGGGACACGGCACCGTTCACAAATCCGTTATAATTTTTTACATTTTAAACAAAAAAGAGGGGAAATAAAAAATGCCCCCCCCCCCCCCCGTCACGGCCCTTTTAATACCTCACCGGTTTCCCGTCACGTAACGGTTTTTGGGGAAAAAAATATTTTAAAGTAATGGGGCTGGCCGTGCTGAAAATTTTAGTTTTCTCAAGGTTTTTGTACCCAAAACAGGTCTTTTAGAGCTCAACTCCTCTTCTTAAACCAAAAAGAAGTGTATTTAAAGCAAATTTTTTCAAACCCTAGCCTCTGAGGCACCAGTCGCTTAGGGGGAGCAGGAAAAAATGCCGAAAATTTATTTGGGAAACCCTGGGCGGGAAAAGTGTGAATACAAGACCCCGGCTGACGAACACTGCCGTGATTCAGAGTGGAACCAGCCTTCACCTGTACCTTCCTGAAGAAGACTAATCAACCCTCACGACTGTGATAGATTCATAGGTGTAAACCAGGGCGAATATTGTCGATCCCGACAACGGTGCCCTTCAACAATTACAACAATAACAAGGTAGAGATGGTTACCTTACAGTGTTACCTAAATATCTTCGTGAATTTTTGTTATTGGACAACCACCAATTTTGAGGGCGAAACTTAGTCCTCCTGAATAGTTTTGATGTGTTTTGAATTAATCTGGCTCTCGTTTTTGTCGGAAATCAATGTTTGTTTATATGTATGTGTGTGTGGTGGGGGGGCAACCTGCCCCTCCAGGTCCGCCCCGCAAACATTGCTACGCTTCGCACTGCCATATTATGGGTAATTTTTCGTTTTTTCTCTATATCATCTGTTACTAAACCAAACCCCACCTCTAACTCTAACCTAATCTGATTTAACCTAACTTAACTTTCTGGCTGAAATAACGGTAGATTTTTGGTACTATGTGTAATGCCATTATTATTCAATTGCGCCATGGGAAATGGGGCTCAAAATACTCAGAATGAAGAAAGCTACACGATGATGTAGGTAAGAGTCCTAGGACTTTTGAAAGCGCACTACCAAAATAATACCAATATCTATACTGCAAATTTTCCACAAAGTCTAAACACATAGCAGAAAAGCAACAAAGGCATACCTACAACATTAAATCTAAGCTATATGTCATAGGTAGATAATATTAGAATATCAATTCGTGGGGGCATCCTGCTATATCATGATTTATGACCGATTTTGGTTACCCTGTCATTCCCTTTACATTTTGACTAGTATGATTTTTCATTCACATTCACTGCACAGTGAATATTGTATTTAGGTACATGCTCATAATCATTTGCTTTCCCCTACAAATCCTTTTTTTTAATCACTTGCTAAATTTACAAAAAAAAAATTTCCTTCAAAAACTCCCATTATATTTTTTTCTTCTCAAAACCTCCTTGTAAAATAGGGGTGCGTCTTATGCGAAGGTGCGTCTTATGCGCCGGCAAATACGGTATTTGGCGTTGTCGGTACCTGTGCAGGAGGACAAAGATCCGGATCTTCAAATCGCTTGTGATCCCTGTCTTACTCTATGGTTGTGAGACATGGACACTAAATAGTGACTTGAAGAGACGAATCAATGCCTTTGGTAATAAGTGTCTTTGCAGAATCATGGGGTATCGCTGGGATGATTACGTGTCAAATCAGCGATTGCACCGTGAGACTGAATCGAGGCCTATTACCTGCATAGTCCGTCAGCGCCAACTTCGGCTATATGGGCATGTGGCACGCTACCCTGAAACCGATCCTTCTCATCGGGTTGTATCTGTAAGATACAATCCGGCGTGGAGGAGGCCAAGGGGGTGCCCACAAGGCTCGTGGCTGGGGCAAGTTGATGTTTCTTGTCGAGAGCTGCTTGGTATGGGAAAGGAGCCTGCATGGGAACTCGCGCGTGGTGACCCCCGGGAGTGGCGTCGTAGGGTGGGCGAGGCGACGCGCCCCCCAGCGTATGCCCCCAATTATTGATTGATTGATATTACATGTGGCCTTTTCTTCATAGGCCAGGCCTTTGAACCGGCTGCTCCTGTAGAATAAAAAAAAAAAACACAAAAGGGAAACAGAAGAAAGCAAAACTACATACAAGCATGCAGTTCTACTGTCTATTTCTCATAAACTACATTCTTTCCAAACTCTTTCAGTCTCAATCATCCGTCCCCTTGTCTCACCACACAGTCCCAGCAGCAATAACATCCATTCTCTTCCTGTCCTTTCAACCACCTCATTCATTTCACATCCCATTTCAGTCAAAACCACAAGCATCAATTCCATTCTCTCCCCGTTATACTTCTCAGATCTCATATTCTACTACCTAGTAATCATTTTACCGCAAAATGTAAACACATCAAATCAGCTTCATATTTCTGAAAATCTATCACTTATATAATTATAATATTGACTGATTTGTATTAATTTTACTGTAACGTATTATATGATGGTGTTCATTTCAATGCTTAATAATTGCTAACACTATTTATAACTTACAGAAAAAGTATAGACTTATTTTGACCCCAGAGTATGTTCGACGAAATGTGCAACATTTTGTATAATTTCACAAAACCATTTCATCGAACATGTTCGGCGTAATGACCCTCGAAGTTCGACCAAACAGTCCAACCAAATGGCAAGTTCGATGAAACAGTCCGACGAAACGCACCGTGGCGTATCACACGGGGCGTTTTGTCGGACTGTTTCATCAAACTTGCCATTTGGCCGGACTGTTTGGGCAAACATCGAGGGTCATTTCGCCCAACATGTTGGGTGAAATGGTTTTGTGAAATTATACAAAATGCCGCTCATTTCAATGAACATACTGTGGGGTCAAAATAAATCTATAGTTTTACTGTAAGTTATAAATAATTAGCAATTATTAAGCATTGAAATGAACACCATCATATAATACATTACAGGAAAATGAATACAGATCAGTCTATATTATCTATGTGATATATTTTCATATATATGAAGCTGATTTGATTTGTTTACATTTTGCGGTATAAAATGGACGAGGCCTGCGCGGTCCTTTGCTGAGACACTGACAACATTTCCCTGGACAGAAATTGGTGCTTTTTCAGATGGAGATACTATTTTCATTTTCCGGAAACCTGTTAAAAAGTTTTTTCTCATCAAATCCTAGGGTCACCGTTTTCATTGATAACAATGTATCTCCATCAGAAAAAAGCTCTAAAACTTTGCCAGAAAATAATAATCAGTGTCTCAGAAACCAGAGAAGTGACGGAATTATACGAAAACAAGTGTGCCCCGCCCTGCATTCACCCACCCACCACTCTGCCCTGCCCTGCTAGAAGGATATTACCCTAACCTAACCTTCTAACGGGAGGGGCTCCAACCCCCTCGACCCCCCGACGAGAATATTTACATAAACTAAACTTTACCTGCCCTCCTAAAGGAGGGGGGGGGGGGTGAGCAGGACGGGGAGGGTGTGTCTGCATTCACTATTAGACAACTCTATAATTTCTTCAATATGTATTTAAGTTTTAAAGGTTAGGCATGCAGAAGTGGATTAATACTGCACAGTATACTAAGCAAAAATTATTAAGAAGAAGAATGTCAAGTGGTAACGGCAGTAGCAACTGCACAGTTCTCGTCCACTATAACCCATTTAGACCACAGGGGAGGTGGTAGCAGAGTGGTTAGCGACTCCGACTGGCGTTCGATCCCCGCCGAAAACCAAAACCTTTCTGCTCCGTCGAGTGGCCTAAGAACACCCACATGCCCTGCCCATTAACTCTACCTTCGATTGCGAGTGCATCAGAGGACACAGGGGGGCGGCACGAGCCTCTAATCACAGGCGTCACTATAAAAGTCCTGCCTGCGCCACCACGGGCAAGGACCAACCATCACAGCCCTCAAGTGAACCTCCATAGCCTACCATCCGAGCCCTGGGTCAACACTGCCTACAGGCACTATAGGCACACAAAAAAACAAAAAAAATGTACACGTCTTTATCTGTCGCTGTTCTCTTCTGACAATCACCTCCTCCCTTTTCTTCACCAGTAGCTACGTATGCCCCTAAAGTTAAAACATTAACAACAAATCTCCGCGCCTCCCAGTGTCAACGCTTCATCTTTGTTTGTGTTATGGTTGGGTGAAGCGGTTGGTTGGCCCAACCATGTGCTATATGTGTTGTCAATGTTCGACGAACAGGTCCAATCAAATGCCAGTTTGGTTCGACGAAACAGTCCAACGAAACGCCCCGTGTGATAGCAGCTTTAGTCGCAGCCATTCGTGACAGTCTTCCTTCTTATAGCTGCCCCTTCTGCGTTCCTAATAGACCTTGCTGTGAAATTCCACCAAGTATATGAATGTTTTTTTCCTTTTGATATAGGACTTTTCACCATGCAGCGAATTACCTTACGTGCATGCCCCTGAGGGTGTCTGTGGAATATGTGGAAAAATTAATTAATAGAATTGGACGTGGGAAACCTATAGTCTATATTGACGAAACTAATGTGAATCTTTTCCTACGTCAACCTCATGGGCGTGCACGTAAAGGAGTTCGCTATGAAGCGCGATCTGGCACCTGATTTTGCTACTATGAACACTCCACCAGTTAGTATGACACAGATAGAGTATCGAATGCAGCACCTACTGTAGAATGCTGCACTGTATTGATAATGCCATTTCAGCCATCACGCCAATGCTGTGTCTGAGAACTTGCAACCATGTCCAAAAACATTTTGCTGGTGTGATGCATCTGCAGGATTTGCAATTAGGTGATAACTGAATGTCAATTTTTATGTAATTTTGTGTACAAATAAAAGAAATGACCATTACATAATGCATCATACTTTGCTTTCTCTCTTTTTTCATATTGAAATACAGGTAATATCCATTCATTATCATGTAACTCTTGTTTTCTTTTGTATAACTACAGTATGTGTACTAGGTGGGGCTAGAGGTAACCTACGGATAATTCGGACTTTCGGCTAATTCAACCCAGGTCTCCCCCAATTAGTTTGAATTAGTCTTGTCTTCAGTACATGAAGGCTGTACACATAATTCTGCTGCCAGGGTGATGTGATTGGTACAGAAGCTACTACCTCCAAAGTTACCAGTAAATGAAGGCTGTACACATAATTCTGCTGCCAGGGTGATGTGATTGGTACAGAAAATACTACCTCCAAAGTTACCAGTACATCAAGGGTGTACACATAATTCTGCTGCCAGGGTGATGTGATTGGTACAGAAGCTACTACCTCCAAAGTTACCAGTAAATGAAGGCTGTACACATAATTCTGCTGCCAGGGTGATGTGATTGGTACAGAAGCTACTACCTCCAAAGTTACCAGTAAATGAAGGCTGTACAGGGAGGTCCCGAAGATACGAGCAATTAGGTTCCACCTGGCATACTCGTTAAGCGAAATCTCGTATAACGAAACACATAACTAATGGTCAAATATAGGTTTGGTTCCAGGACCCCATCAATTAAAAAAAAAGAAAAAAAAAAGATATGTTTTTCAAGCTAAAATAAACTATAGCAAACACAACAAACACACAGCGCCTATATTACCCACACTGTACTACCTATTCTGTAGAAAAAGCATTCTGAAAGAGAAAATAGCACACAAAATAACATAACTGCACATTAATTAAACATAAAACATGCATAACAAGCAAAAAAGACGTTGTAATGTAGGGGACGCCGCGTGATACAATAGAAGGTAGTGTAGCGGTCCCAAGGTTGGGGCTGCACACCTGCTAATTACCCCTAAAGGTCAGGCCGCGCCATATGCTTAATTACCCTTCAGGCCACGCCTTGCTAGGGGTGACCTGATTGCGGTCCCAAGGTTGGGGCCGCACACCTGCTAATTACCCCTAAATGTCAGGCCGCGCCATATGCTTAATTACCCTTCAGGTCACGGCTTGCTAGGGGTGACCTCACTGGGGTCAACCAAATCCCCCTTTGTCCAGCCCGGGAGTGGTAGGGCGCGCATTTTGAACTTGATAATTTTACTCACCCCAGTTTGAATATCGTATCATTGGATTTTCGATCTTGTATATTGAAAATAGACCCTAATTTACACATCTCGTATCATCAGATTCTCGTATACCGAATGCTCGTATAACGGGACCTCCCTGTACACATAATTCTGCTGCCAGGGTGATGTGATTGGTACAGAAGCTACACCTCCAAAGTTACCAGTAAATGAAGGGTGTACACATAATTCTGCTGCCAGGGTGATGTGATTGGTACAGAAGCTACTACCTCCAAAGTTACCAGTACATCAAGGGTGTACACATAATTCTGCTGCCAGGGTGATGTTTGGTACAGAAGCTACTACCTCCAAAGTTACCAGTAAATGAAGGCTGTACAAAATAATTCTGCTGCCCGGGTGATGTGAACCTCTTAACTGTCCTAGCTAATGCATTATTATGATCCCTGTAATTCTCCTGGCCTGCCTTGTCCCTCTTGTACATGTTTAGCTTTAGTCCTGTGTTGTGTTTTAATCAGGGCTTGGAAACGGTTTAACGTTTAAACGGGAACGAAAACGAAAACCGAAACGAACTAAATTATGCTCGGAACAAAAACGGAAACGAAAACGTTATCATATTTACTGTTGCTGAGCAAAAACGCTATTTTGAAATCCCTGTAACCGGTTAATAACGTAATTTTTCGTTCCATGCCATATTTGGTCACTCCATTTTCACTTCCAGTAGCCAAATGATTTAAGTAAATGCATCTGTATTACATACATACATTAATTAAGTCTACTGTATTTGTTCACTTGGCAATTGACGATGCGGTTTTGTTTCAAATAGTATCATATGCACCACTTTTCATTTAATTTGTGAAGAAAAACTATTTTTTACCTTATATAATTATGAATTTGTTTGTGTCTTCGTGATATGTATCACGTTCCCTTATTTTATTACACCTTCCAATCGTGCAATCGTTAAACTATTATACTGCAGTTTGGTTTAAGAATATACTTAGATTAATATCCAGTATTCGAAAAGGGATTATATATCGTGAGTATGTGCTTAAATTTTAACAGTGTTCATAGCCTAATGCTTGGTTCGCCGAATTTCGGTGTGAGTGTCCTAAGTTCGAGTCTTTGAAGTACCACATGTAGTCATTGATTTCATTGATTAGGTTTATTTAATTAGTGGGCTGGTGATATTACGAATTAATATCGTTTTACCATATATAATATTAATAAATAATTAGTGATTCATGTCTTTACGATGACTGAGATTGCATACTCCTACACTACGCTTCCTGTATTGTATAGGTATGTAAATGTGTTGCCTTATTTAAGTCATATAATAATATAGTTCTTACGACATTTAAGGGTTTGATTTTGTTAGATACTATGCACCATGAAATGTATGGCTTTATTACCATCTATAAAAATGTAGTCATGTACAGGCATTATTATTTAGTTAGCCCTACGGCTAATAGCATATTCATTACATGGTTTGAGTATAACGTTCTAACCGGTTTTCATTTCGTTCTAACCGGTTCAGGAACGTTATGTTTGGAGGAGGAACGAAAAACGAAACGTTAATAATACTGTTTCTGATCGGAACGAAAACCCTTTGAGAAATGATTTAGTTTTCAAGCCCTGGTTTTAATGTAGCAATGATCCATTTGGGGCCATTCTTCTGTGATCTTATCGCTCTTTGGAATATTGTATTTTGACCTGTAGACAAATTGCTAACCAAGGTTGTCTATGCCTCATCAGCGCTGACCTCACTGACTCCTCTCTGGGTTAAAGCTAAATCATCTCCCTATTTAGCATCTATTCTGTGTAACACAAGATTTTTTAATAGACAATGCGTCATCTGGATTTGTCAGGGAAGCCTATTTCAGTTGCCATGTCCTGCATGGTGAGAAGAGTTATTCTGAAATACTAATTATATGCATTTCATTTAACTCCTATTGCGGGACTTTTGAGGCCACTAATAATAAGAATAGGTACTAACTCCTTTCAACGGTAAGAGCAGTATTTTCAGTTCTGCATGGTTAAAGGCGGCAAGTCAGGCACACGGGTGAAGCAACCTCAGACCTGCTGACATGTCTTTCCTGGGTGACCTTTCCAAAGAACCATGGATGCTAAAATTGCTAAGGCATACAAGATGTAGATTCAAGAAAGGCCCGAAACTACCAATGTGCCAGCCTACTTATGTAACATCAGTATTCATCAAACAAGATCAAATAAGTAGGAAAGTGCCTTGTAAGTAGCTTGTGGTAGATTCAGGGGTAATGCTCATACAGCCTGACCTTGTACACGCCACTCTGGTGACTACCTGCAACCATCCAGCGGTGATGATAACTGAAGTACAGTAAAACCCTTATAACTCGGCACTGTATAACTCGGAATTTGATATAACTCGGCAAGGCAAAGACAAAGTTTTTTTTTTTTTTTTTTTTTTTTCCATCTATGCCTATAGCGCGTGTAGGCAGTGAGCTCCAGGGGTGGGATGGTAGGCCCTGGAGGCTCACTCGAGGGCTGTGATGGTTGGCCCTCGCCAGTGGTGGCGCAGGCAGGATTCTTATAGTGACACCTGTAATTAGAGGCTCATGCCGCCCCCCTGTGTCCTCCCATGCACTCGCAGTCGAAGGTAGAGTTAATGGACAGGGCATGTGGGTGTTCTTAGGCCACTCGATGGTGCAGAAAGATTTCAAGTGGATTTATGGGTCTCACTCGGGATCGAACTCGGGTTTTCGAGAACGCCACTCGGTGACGCTAACCACTCTGCTACCGCCTCCCCTAAACTGCATCTCTTGGTTTTCACTCGGTATATCGAGACTGGCAGATGCATAAGTCAGCATTTATGGCCATGCTGCCTTGGTTTGCTCACTACGACCACACAAACTACACATGCTGGGGAGTGATATATGGTGCTGATATAAGTCAATTAGACAGTTCACATCCAGACATCTACCAACAATTCATGGATGGTGACTACGTTGTGAAATCAACACGCAAGAGCTTCAACCAAATTAGCACTGATCTTGCACTGGAGCACGTCAACAAAGTCGGGAAAGTCGCTGGTGGTCTGATAGGAATAACTCGAACAGACAGTGCAAGGGACAAATGGTGCCTGGCATACAACGAGCGAAGCCGAATTGTTGACGAAATCACTTCAATGTTTGGCATGGCAATCGACGACACCGAGTATGCACCATCTGCGTACAAAGATGTCAGTCCAGCAAGAATAAAGAGGGACAGAGAAGATGTTCAAAAGCTACAGGAAAAGTTATCACGATTCACAATATTTGACAGTGAGAGCAACGCAGGCGACGAGTTGACCTGTCTGATGACAATGGATCTTGCCCCTGAAAACATCAAGAACGCCTTACTGACCGCTGAAACCCATGGAGAATCAAAGATCAAAGAATTTGTGGAATCAAGGATTTGCAAACAAGACATCGGCTTTCATGTAAAATTGAAACAGTCACCGAGTCCTACACTGACGACAATGTACACACTAGAAACGAGGAAGGATGCTAGTCAAAAGGGTCAAACCATCAAAGCAGACAGGCTTCTGTTCCAGCGGCTTCTTGTGGCACAGGACTCCGGACGTGATATAGACCTTAAAAGTCTTCTGAGTCATGAAGTAACCCCGGTACCACTGTCATTGGCAGACACGGCAGGACCCCTACGCCCTAAGAATAAAGCTGCGCTCGGGAAGATCTTGGAGGATGGAGTAACTGTTGAGTCCTGCCAAAGTCTTCGCTTAAGACATGTTTAATCATAGACTAGCCTCAAAGCCCCCCTCTGGGCGGACTTTTTGGCTAGCTCCTGCGGAGGGCTATTGGTGGGCCTTCGGCCCACCACCTGTGTTAGGTGGGCCTTCGGCCCACCAAACACAGACTCTCCAGATAGCCCCTTCTAACTTTCCTGAAATCATGGATGTAGAAATGTATGTATTAACGCCAACCCATTCACATCACCCCCCAACCCATTCACTCACCCATTACCCATCACCCCCCACCCATTCACTCACCCATTACCCATCACCACATACCCATTATCCATCACCCCCCACCTATTCCCTCACCCATCACCCCCCACCCATTACCCATCACCACACACCCATTCACTCACCCATTACCCATCACCCCCCACCTATTCCCTCACCCATCACCCCCCACCCATTCACTCACCCATCACCCCACACCCATTACCCATCACCCCACCCATTCACTCACCCATTACCCATCACCCTACATCAAGGTTTCCTCAATTCTCGCAACCCACATTTTTTTCCTCACAATTCTCGCTAATAGGCTACAATAAAAAATAAAAAATAAAAAAAAGTGATCGGATCATCCCATAAGTGGGCTTATAATGTGCCCCTTGTCGAGCTGGTTCCAAAACTGTGCCATATGATAAGATTGTGCCACGGGGGGCGGAACTTAGCGCGGACACACACACACACACACACACACACACACACACACACACACACACACACACACACACACTTTCGCTTATATTATTATAGATGGTCAGGCATTGGTACAAGCCATTGGAAAACTAACGGGGGCAAAGTCATTTGGAGATCTGGGTGATGTCTTCAATGCATCAGTGTTCAGTCATTTCAATGAGCACTGCTCATGAGTAATTATTATTATTATTATTATTATTATTATTATTATTATTATATTTTTTTATTATTTTTTTTTTTTTTTTTTTTTTTTTTTTTCCATCACAAAGGACTGGCCAAGGGCACAAAAAAATGGGTAACACAAAGCCCGCTTAGTTAAGTCCCTATAAATAAGACAGTAAGAGAATAATATAAAAAAAGAGGGGTGAGCCAATTTAGTTCGGGAGGTGTCTTGTTACTCTTCTCTTGAAAAGATTTAAGTCATAGGAAAGTGGAAAAATAGAAACAGGAAGAGAGTTCCAGAGTTTACCAGTGAAAGGGATGAAAGAGTAAAGATACTGATTAACTCTTGCATTAGGAAGATGGACAGAATAGGGATGAGAATGAGTAGAAAGTCTTGTGCAGCGAGGCCACGGGAGGGGGGGAGGCATGCAGTTAGCAAGTTCAGAAGAGCAGTGAGCATGAAAATAGCGGTAGAAGAGAGCAAGAGAAGCAACATTGTGGCGGTGATTTAAAGATTGAAGACAGTCAGTCAGAGGAGAGGAGTTGATGAGACGAAAAGCTTTTGACTCAACCCTGTTTAGGAGAGCTGTATGAGTGGATCCTCCCCAAACATGTGAGACATACTCCATACATGGGCGGATAAGGCCCCTGTAGAGAGCAAGCAATTGGGAGGGAGAAAAATAGGTCACAGACGCCACATGACACCTAACTTCTTAGAAGCTGTTTTAGCAAGAATGATGTGAAATTTCCAGTTCAGATTTTTAGTATAGAATAGTCCTAGAATGTTCATTGTAGAAGGAGACAGTTGAGTGTCATTGAAGAAGAGGGGATAGTTATTTGGTAGGTTTTGTCGAGTAGATAGGTGAAGAAATTGGGTTTTTGAGGCATTGAACAAAACAAGGTTTGCTTTGCCCCAATCAGAAATTATAGAAAGATCAGAAGTTAGGCACTCGGTGGCATCTCTCCGTGAATCGATGTGAACCGATGTGGTTTTCGATCGATATCGTATCACATCAATCAAGTCTGGGACCCGGGAAAGGAGAGAGGGGCGAGTACGTTCTATCCGGCGCAAGATCGACAGCAGAGAGATTCCACTCCCTGCCAACTGGAAGCAGTTCATGGACTTACCAGAAAACAAGGCAAATCTTACCAAGTTTCTCAGCGATCAAATGATGTTAAAGGCAAAAAAGAGCCGACCCACTTGTGAGTTGATCACTGCAGGTGGGTTTGAGGAAGAAACCAAAGTAGCATCGTCACAGGGGTCTGATGTTGAACAGCTGCAATCATCTCACGAGGAGGCCGATACACGTATAATATTGCATGCCAAGGTGGCCTATATGGATGGATACGAACGGATCATAGTCTCGTGCAGGGACACCGACGTATTGGTACTGCTCACACTTTGCGGGACAATTAAGTGGAGAGCTCTGGATGAGAACTGGCACAAGGCAGGAACGGCCTTATGTGGCTGTGCACGACATACAGTTGACACCGACCATGCAGCGTAACATCCTGGTGTACCATGCGGTTACAGGATGTGACAACAGTCAGTCAACCAAGTGGACACGGGAAAAAGACGACATGGAAGGTATTCCAGCAACACGGAGCATTGCTTGATGACCTCGGACGTGGCACGCTGTCAGAATCCACCATACGGAGTGTGGAAGAGTTCTTCTGCCGCATTTACTCACCAACTTTGGACTAAACTAATATCGCCGATATGCGATACCGCATGTTTCAAAAGGGCACCAAAGACCAAAAGCTTCCGCCAAGTCGAAAATGTCTTGAACAACACATCAAACGCGCACACCACCAGGCTCAGGTGTGGTTCCAGGCAGATGTACCAATCCCTGAAATAGAGTCGCCCACTGGAAGTGGATGGTACGAGGATGCTACGAGAAGACTACACCCACACGTCAGTGTGGACGATCCTCTGCCAAACTAGTTCTCAGACATAGTCTGCTGCAAGTGCAAAAATTGTGCAACTTCCAGATGCTCTTGTAGGGACAAGAACTTGAAGTGCATAGCTGCATGTACCTGTAATAACGGAGTGTGTCACAACCCATAGTGTGGCAATTGAAACGGACTCCGAGTGACTTAAACACAACATTCTTTCATTTCATTTCATGTACATGTAAACTTGCATATATGCAATGATGCGCCTTTTCCGTCCATCGTTCACTGTTGCGTTACCTAAATTTTCACTTGATGTATGTTATGTTTGTAATAAGTAATTAAATCTACTCATTATTATAGCATAAACCAATATTTTTACAGTATGGCTTGTTATTCTGCTAATTTTGACACCAAATATAAGTTTGTACCTGCATTATTGGTCATTCTATTGACATTTTTGTATTTTCGAGATAATCAGATATTTCGCGATTGACCTCTTTCACAAAATACCCACTGTGAGGTCCCAATCAAAATATCAAGTGTCATCCAGGCTAATATTTCTCAGGTGGTGTCATGGTTCAATCCTAGCATGGGTGACAGCTTGTAACAAACCGTTACCCCTCGTAAAATCTTGACATTATATTCCTAGTCTACCTGGTCCAGTCCGTAAATCGACAAAGTTGTCCGGCGGTCCGAGCATCTCCTGTCACCCCTGGTCAGTGTCCGCGCCTCCCGCCAGGTGGCAGCATGCTCAGCGGTCGTATTGTTTACATTTGGGCACACGACACTCACGGTTCACCTCCACCGCCTCCGTCAGTTCCCTGACCCCCACTGCCCCTGGTGCAGGAACATCTCTGAGACTATTGAACACATTATGCTGCCTCTCGCCAGGTGGCAGCATGCTCAGCGGTCGTATTGTTTACATTTGGGGACACGAAACTCACGGTTCACCTGCACTGCCTCCATTAGTCCCCTGACCCCCACTGCCCCTGGTGCAGGAACATCTCTGAGACTATTGAAAACTTTCTGCTGCAGTGTCCGCGCTTCCACACCCACCGTGTAGTGCTACGCTCTCAACTCCACAGATCGCCACCTGTGACCTGCCCACCCTGCTGGCGGCGGCTGGCGTCCACCCATCCCGTCAATACGCTGTCATCCGCCCCACCTGTGCCTTCCTGAGGAAGACAGGTCAACTACAGCGCCTGTGATAGCATTATAGGACATCACCAGGGCTCATAGTGTTCCCCAAGGGATCCTCGCAGCCCTAAAAACAACAACAAAGTGACGTAAATGTCCGCGGCGGGTAGTTGATATTGGCGGTTGCCGGACAGTAAATACTAGAGTAGGATAAACGTCCGGGGGTGGGTAATGGCCTCAGACTGTTGTGATTCCTGGACTTTTGCAGTTCCCGGACCAGTGCTCCCCCCTATTAGTCCGGGAAAACGAGGGTTGTATTATATATATATATATATATATATATATTATTTTTTTTTTTGATGTTTCAGGGTGACAAAGACACTCGTCATACTTGGGGTTGTTTATGCGCAACGTTTCGCCAAGGCACTTGGCATCATCAGGCTAAAAATAGTTAAAAATTTAATATATTGCAATGCTAAAAAGCGAACATCTAAAAAATTAATTCTAAGAAACAATAAAATATTCCTATATTATCTAAAATTACTAACTAATAAATAAAATATAATTTGTACTTAACGGACCTTGGTGTGTATGCTGTCTGAGTTATATATATATATATATATATATTATATATATATATATATATATATATATATATATATATATATATATATATATATATATATATATATATTATATATATTAAATTGTGTACTGTAATATCATATATATATTAGGGTGGCACATAAAAATAGATTTTTTATTTTTAATGCGTGCGGGTGGTTTTCTGGTTCCATTCCCGTAAAAAATAACGTATGCAAATTTGTTTTGAAAAATATTAATATTTAAAGGTCGCGAATCGAGGTAAAAGTTGAGATTTTGGGGGCAAATTTCAAGATTATCAAATTCGTTTCTGACGTTGTTGTTACACTATAATTGGATGATTAAAAGGCATTTCTTAGTCATTTTCATATTGTTTATTGGTATTTCACAGTTTTGGTCACACCGGAATGCTGGTCTACTCCAGGTCCCCCTCTCTTGCAGAGTATTAGCCCCTCATCGGGGGGGGGGGATCATGGGCAGTGGGCACCCATCTCTCACTCTATGTGGCCTGGTTAGCAGTCGCAGTCGACTTGCGGGCGTCGGGGTACCGCTTCCTGTGGTCCTCAACGACCTGCAGGAGGAACTGGCGCTGTTCCTCGTCCTTCGTGAGGGCCTGGTTGTAGGCCTGCATCAGCGCCACACCGCGCTCGGCGAAGTCATTCACCACCCGCAGCTCCCGGACTACACGAGCGGCGGCTTGGTAGCTGCTGTCCTCCTCCCAGTCGGCTGGATCCTTGTTGAGGAACCCCGCCTCCAGGTCGAGGATCTTGAAGAGCTGCTTGGACGACGGCGTGACGAAGCTCGCCACCGTCTTGGTCGCGAGAGCGGCGCTCTTGATGTCCACTGCGGACTTGCGGGGCGGGTCCTCGTCCTCCTCCTCCTCCTCCTGCAAGTCTATGGCCTGGACCATGTCTCGCTTGACCCCGAGGGGAAGGTCGGGGTCGAAGAGTGCCAGAGCCACCAGCCGCTCGCTCAAGTACCACAGGTGGCGGCCGAAGACCGGGACTGTCGCCTTCGACAGCTCCTTGTCGGGGTAGGCGCGAAGCGCGTTCACGAAGGCCAGGTCCAGCGCCGGCGCAGCAGCGGCGAGTGGAGTCCGGAACCAGGCGGCGGCGTACGTGCGGACGACGAACAGCGCACAGCGCCTGATGCCCTGGGCCTCGGCTGCCGTCAGCCGGAACTGCTCCCTGAAGAGGAAGACCTTCACAGCGTAGATGCCCTTTGCCATCCACCTGGCCCGGTGGAGCGGTCCGGGGCGGGAGAAGCGGATGCCGCGCTTCGGAACTCCGCCGAGAGCAATTACGCAGAGCTCCAGAAGTTCCCGGTAGTCGGCCCGGGGCTGGGCGTGGTCGAGGAAGCGGCGGAAGTTGACCAGCAGCTCGTCCCGCTCCGGAACGTCATCGGCGGTGAACGGCTCCGGCGTGGTCCTGTCGATGAACTCCCACCCGCCTTGGAACCTCTTGAACAGCTGGATGTCGGGGCCGCTCGAGACTCCAAGGCAGGTGGAGAAGGCCTTCTCCAGGACCAGCTCGTACACGTGGTGCCGGCAGGCCAGGTGGAGGACGGGCCGATCCAGCTTCTGCTCGATGAGGGTACAAGCCCCGTTCACCAGCCCGCTGTTCACCGCCGTGGTGTCGAAGCTGAGACCGCGGACCCGCTCCTCCAGCTCCCAGTCCTCCAGCGCTGTGAGCACGGCCTGAGCGCAGTCCTGTGCTCGGCCGGACGGGAGCTTGGGGACGGTGAGGAGCTTGACCACTCCGCCCCCCGACACCAGGACCGGGAGCCGGTCGACGCTCCCTCCCCCGCCATCGCTCTCCGGGACGATCTTTCCGTCCCAGTGGACGATGAGAACGGCGTCGGGGTTGAACGCGGCCTTGATCTCCTTGGCAGCCTCCTCTCGGAACTTCATCCGAGCGCGCCTGAAGGATTCGCGGTTCAGCACCAGCTCGGCGGGGTCGTGTCCTAAGTTCCGTGCTGCAGCTGACAACACGTGAACCGCATTGCGGTTGGACACCTTGGTCCGGTCGAGCGCGGCGGCCAGTTCACTGTTGAGGACGGACTTTCGCACGCTCGCCCGCATGCGCTTCGGAGTATGTGCCGACGTTGAGGGCCTCTCGTCGTCGCCATCGTTGAAGACGTTCCCTTCGTGTGCGCGCCGCAACGGCCGGGTAGGACTGTTGCCGGCACTGGCACTGGAGTCGGAAGAACTGCCCGCGGAAGAACTGCCCGAAAGCACAACGGACCGGTCAAGCTCAAGGCACACTTTCGCCTCCGCTTCCGCCCGCCGGCGATTCGTTGACTCCAACTTCTCCTTGACCTTCTTCTCTTTGACAGCAAGGGACATGTCTCGAGAACCGAGAGAACCGCGGGGCTCGTCCTCCCTTTGGGCCAGCAGGAAGGACCGGTCCTCTTCCTCTGTGAGGAGTGTAAGCGCATCTTGGTGCGCGATGTCGAAGAGGCGGCGCAGGGATGCGACGAATGCCTCTTCCCTCGCCACCTGGGTCGGCCCGCGCTTCGACTTGCTCTTCTTCAAGGAGACCCACTCATCGTAGAGTCGGATGAGTTTGTCGCGCGCCCGGTGGGCTGCCTGGACTGGAATGCGTGCCCGGGCCCAGAATGCGAGTACCTCATCGATCACCTTGGCCGCCGCGGGCTTCTTCTCGTGCTTCAGTTCCAAATGAAGGTGCAGGAACAGACGGAGAGCTTGTCCTCGTGTTGGGAGTCGGCTTCCCGTAAGTTCGTTCAGTGTACTATGTACAAGGTACACAGTCGTGTTTGACCTAGTCGTCGCCATCGCAACTCTGGGGAAACAGGAGAGGGGAAGGCTATTATTAGTCAATTATATAAAATTTTTATGTAATGCGTCAAAAGAAGAAACATGTCAAATGGATGAGGATGATTGGAAATTCCCTGAGGAACAGCACTTTCTGGGCAACAAAAATGTAACAGAGCGAATAAAAAACGAACCAAACTGTTATAGAGGCGTTGGTAAACAGTTTCTAAGAGCCCACGGTGCCAACCGACACTCCTTTCCGGTCGAAACGTGCACTAAGACTGAGCCAACCAACGGGCAAAATACGGCCCCGGAACGCGGGCTAACGAGGTTTTTGCCTGTTTTGGCCTGACCTGGCCTGGCTCCGATCGACCGGAAGTGGTGTAATAAACAATTGTTAGACAAAAAAAAGCCAAAATACGTCGGAAATGCAATTTAATGATGGAAAATGTTGTTCGAAATATGTTTAAAGTAAATTTGAAAAAGTTGATTTTTTCCCGAAAAATGTCAACTTTGACCTCAATTCGCGACCTCTAAATATTAATATTTTTAAAAATACTTTTGCACACATTATTTTGTAAGGGAATGAAACCAGAAAACCACCCGCACACCTAAAAATCGGATAAAATAAAATTCACTATATGGCTAAGTGCCACCCTAATATATATATATATATATATATATATATATATATATATATATATATATATATAAGAGAGAGAGAGAAGAGAGAGAGAGAGAGAGAGAGAGAGAGAGAGAGGAGAGAGAGAGAGAGAGAGAAGAGAGAGAGAGAGAGAGAGAGAGAGAGAGAGAGAGAGAGAGAGAGAGAGAGAGAGAGAGAGAGAGAGAGGCGAGAGCGAGAGAGCGAGAGAGCGAGAGAGCGAGAGAGCGAGAGCGAGAGAGCGAGAGCGAGAGAGCGAGAGCGAGAGAGCGAGAGCGAGAGAGAGAGAGAGAGAGTATATACGGGCAGGAGATTATACACACTCATACCGCGATTTACGAACACTATTTACGAATTTTCGAAGATACGAAAAAAATTATTTTGTCCCAAAATTCGGTTTACACACGAATAATTCTAAGTTACGAACAAAAGTTTGTAAATTCATAAACAAAAAAAACAAAAAAAGTTAATACATAAATAGTAAGAATAGTTATAACACCTAAATATTGTAAAAAGTTCAGTAAACAGAACCATTGGCTCAGCACATCCACACGCGGGGATGCTCAAGATTGTTTGTTTACATATTCTCCGACCGGTCGTGCTGTGTTTATGAACATTATTGTGTATAATCAGACATTTCAGTGATTATTTCAGTGAATAATACCTCCCAAGCATGGTGCCAATGCTAGTGTGGGTGGTCCTAAGCCCAAGAAAGCTAGAAAAGCCATAACACTAGAGTTTAAGATAGCGATTGTCAAGAAATTTGACAAAGGCGTGCGAGTGAAGGACATGGCTAATTGGTTTAGCCTTTCCCCGTCAACTGTCGTAACTATTAAGAAGGACAAGGAGAAGATTATGTCAAGTGCTAAAAGTGCTACCCCTTTGAGTGCATTAAAAAAGTGTCCACGGTAAGGGAAGAACAGAGGTGAAGCAGGTCACAAGAGGAAGAAGAGTGAGGCGCTCGTAAACACTTGTCTCTCGCCTCCCTATGAACAACATGTCATTATCTCCAAAAGTAATGATTTGCGACGGAAGCTCATAGACAAAATGTTTCCTAGAATCCAATAAGATAAACAGAAACCAGACTGTGTACCGTAGATAACATGGATGTAATAAGGGAAGTATTAACGCCACCACACGTCTGTAAATCGAAGAAAAAAGTTGTCCTGGCGGACTTAGGTTATCTACGGTAGGGAGTTTCGGTCCAGAAGAGGAACATATCTCAAATTAAATAATCGCGGGTTTTAAATGGGGAAAAATAAATTCTATTTACGCATTTTCGATTTACAAAACAGTTTTCAGGAACGTAAACCCATCGGTAAATCGAGGTGGCCGTGTATACATAAGTAAGCCACATACACACTTCTACAACTAAAATCACTAGCAAAACAGGCTCCTACCTTATATATTTAATATCGGATACATTAAAACTCCTTAAAACCAAACCCATCCTAAATAAAAATAAAACAATTATTGTCGTTGACGATTCCAGCGGGAGATTAAAGTGAGTCTTGATTTATGCAATTCCGTGCCTGCCAAATTTGTCTCGTGAATGGAGTCGTTTTAAAATCGAGGTTATTATATCGAGGTTTGACTGTATGTATATATATATATTATATATATATATATATATAATATCGATATATATATATATATATATAGATAATATATATATATATGATATATATATATATACAGGAGTCCGAAGAAAAGCAGTTAGGTTGCCACCGGGCATTACTCGTAAAGCGGAAATCCGTAAACGAAACACCTAACTAATGGTAAAATATAGGTTTGTGTTCAGTGACCCCATCAATTAAAGAAAAAAGGAAGAAAAAAAAAAGACATGTTTTCAAGCTTAAATTAAACTATAGCAAAACAACAAACAAACTCTCCAAACGATAGGACCATATACCACACCACCGCCACCAACCACACAAAAACACAGTGAATTAGGAGTGTGACAGCACAGTAGGACAGAGCAAACAATAAGGTCCCAATAAGCAAATTAAGTAAAATCCAGCAAATCACCTATGCCAAAATCGAGCAAGCACCATACTACAAGCAACAAAGACGTTGTATGTACTCTTGGGGACGCCGCGTGATACACTAGACTCGACGAGGGTACGGTAGGTAAGGGACAAGGGAGGGGTGCGCAGACCTCTTCCACTGTCCCACAAAAAAACTGTCTCTGCGCATACTGAATCATTGTACATCGACAGGTCCATCGTCCACTTTTCCTCACATTTTCCCAAACTGACACATGAGAGCTGGCTATTTCCAACTCTCAACCCTCCCACACACCCACAACAAACAACACGCGGCACCTCTTCCTGCACCTTCCCACCTCGGTCTATGACTTCGTCGCTTACATTTTTACGTATTTTCACGCTAAAAACAAGGCTCGTGATAGGTTGGCAAGCGGTGTTGTTGTTGTACGCTCGCAATGTTGCCAACAGGGAGTGAATTTTTGTAGGCCACAATTGTCGTACCGAGCCACCAAATTATCATATTTTCAGATTGATTATCTTTACGTACAACCTTAGGTAAAAATCATGTACATCATACCGCGATGTACGAACACTATTTACAAAATTTTCGAAGATACAACAAAATTATTTGTTTTTTTTTTTTTTTTTTTTTTTTATCCCAAAATTCGGTTTACACACGAATAATTCGAAGTTACAAAACAAAAGTTCTCGTAAATCATAAACAAAATAAAATTAACAAAAAAAAAATACAAAATAGTAAGACTATTTATAACACCTTAAAATATTGTAAAAAGTTCAGTTAAACAGAACCATTGGCTCAGCACATCCAACGCGCGGGGGAGGCTCAAGATTGTTTGTTTACATATTCTCGACCGGTCGTGCGGGGTTTATGAACATTATTGTGTGTATAATCACACATTCAGTGATTTATTTAGTGAATATGCCTCCCAAGCATAGGTGCCAGTGCTAGTGTGGTGGCTGGTCCTAAGACTCAAGAAAGACAGGAAAAGCCATAAAAACTAGACTAAGATAGCGATTCAAGGAAGGAAAGAAAGTTTACCGTAGTCACAAAAGCATCGACAGGATTCGAGTGTCACTGCTGGTTGGTGGCAATGCTGAGCGGTGATTTTCACTGAAACCTCTGCTAAATTCATCACTCCTAAAAAACCCCGGGCCCAATAAAAAGTCAGTTAAGGCTACGTTACCAGTCATATACCGTTTCTAGCAAGAAGGCATGGACAAACATATATTTAATTTGAGGACTGTGTCACCAATTACTTTTGCCCGCAGTGGAGAGGTACTGCTCTCAGACGAACCTCTCATAAGGCACTGCTCCTCCTCGACAATGCTCCAACCCACCCTGGTAACCTCTCTGACTGTCAGCGCACGTAAAGTCGAGTTCCTGCCCAATGTATGTATGTCTAACAGCACAAATATATGTTTTCTATCAGCAGTTTAGACACCGGAGCCTATGCGATGTCCGATTATTGTTCCCCGTCCCAGGAACGTTATCTCAAATTAACCTAATTGGGGTAAATGGGAAAAATACATTCAATTTACAACCCCATTCCCCCTCGATTTTACAAAACCAACCCCCGTTTTTCAGGACACGTAACCCATCGGACATTAAATCGAACGGTGGCCGTTGTAGTCAGTAAATGACTTTATAATTTTAGTCCAAATAACTTTTAATTATGGGTGGGTAGGTATGGGTAGGGTAATAATTAATTACCCCTAAAGGTCAAGCCAACACCTGGCGTGGACGGACGCGCAAGGTGAAAAGGGGAGTATTGTGGTGGCCCCCAAGCTTGGGCCGCACACCTGGCTAATTACCCCTCTAAAGGTCAAGCCAACACCTGGCGTGGACATGGACTCGCTCGTGACCCAAATTCCTCCCGCCACCTCCGTTGCTGGGTTCCCGCTCTGGCTTCCTAGACCAGCTTCTAGCAGTTACCTACCACCACCAACAGTGAGAGGACACCACTCCCCTCCTCTCTGTTCTCGTGGCATTCCTCCGCTGTACCTAATATTTCCCGCCGAAAGAACCTGTGTGTGAACTCTGGTTTTGGGTAAACCCGTGTTAAGCTTAAAGTGGTGACACAAACAATGTACAAATGATTCAGAATGCACAGGAGGACGAGTTTGTGGGCAGTGAAGAGATTCCTGCGCACCCCTCCCTAGTCCCTTACCTTTAAAACCCTACCCTCATCTTGTATCACGCTCTCCGGCGTCCCCTACAGTACAAGTCTTGTACAACACCGTCCCTCTACAGTACACCTTTTGTGTGCTATTTTCTCTATCGAATGCTTTTTTCTAAAGAATAGTAGTACAGAGTGGGTAATTATAGAATCTGTGTGATTGTTGTGTTTGATATAGTTAATTTAGGCATGAAAAACATGTCATGCTGGAGTCCCTGGACAAACCTTATTATACCATAGTATGTATTTCACTATACGAGATTTCGCTTTACGAGTATGCCAGGTGGACCTAAAACTGCTCGTATCTTCGGGACCCTACCTGTAGATATATATATACCGTATGCCGGCGCATATAAGAAGCAGTTTTCTCCCTTTATAAAAAAGGAATGCAAAGTTCACCCTGCGTCTAATGCGGCCATATAGCGCATGAGAGGTCGGGCAGGAGAATGCCAGAACAGCCGGTGGGGTATTCACTCAAGGCGGTCTGAGTGATTCTGTGTTGAGCAGTAGTTCACCTGAGCACAAATTTGTAACGTGTTATCAACAGTAATGTATAATTACTAAGAAAAGGTTGGAGTTTAAGAGAAAATAAGTAGGTGGGGCAACAAGATAGCGATGTGCTGCCAAGATGGCCGTGTCAGATGTAAACATCATCCACCCCCCGCTGCTGCTCTCCATGTAACAAGTCCGATATCTCAGGTCTGCCTCTTTCACTGGGAACTTCCATCGGCGGACGCCCTCCCCGACCCACCATGGTCATTACCGCTCCGACTCCTCCCCGCCACCCACCATGGGTCATTACCGCTCAGACTCCTCGCGCCCACCATGGGTCAGTACGCTCGGGGACTCCTCCCCGCACCCATGGAAAAGGGACAATCAATCAATCATTGGGGGCATACGCAGGGGGGCGCGTTCGCCTCGCCCACCCTACGACGCCACTCCCGGGGGTCACCACGCGCGAGTTCGCATGCAGGCTCCTTGCCCATACAAGCAGCTCTCGGACAAGAAACATCAACTTGCCCCAGCACGAGCCTTACACAAGCCGTGGGGCCCCCTTGGCCTCTCCATGCAGGATTGTCTCTTACAGGGATACAAACCCGATGGGAGGATCGGTGTCAGGGTAGCGTTGCCACATTGCCAATATAGCCGACAGTTGGCGCTAGACGGACTATGCAGGTAATAGGCCTCGATTCAATCTCCACAGTTGCATCGATGATTTTTGACACGTACTCATCCAGCGATACCCCATGGATTCTGCGAAGACACTTATTACCAAAGGCATTGATTCGTCTCTTCAAAAGTCACTATTTTAGTCGTCCATGTCTCACAAACCATAGAGTAAGGACAGGGATCACAAGCGACTTGAGATCCCGGATCTTTGTCCTCCTGCACAGGTACCGGACAACGCCAAATACTCCGTTGAGCGAGGTCCATAAACACCGTGGGCTATGCCCAATCCGCCGTAAGGCTTTCTTGACGTGGACCCGCCGTCATTAGACTGCGCTACCAAGGTATGTAAAAAACTTTCCAAGATCTTAAATGTATTCGCCACACGCATTGAACAGACTGTATGCTTCATCTAGTAAAAGTCCCAAAAACCTGGACCTTGGTCTTGGAGTGAGCAGGAGACCTCAAGTCCCAAAGGCTTTGCCTCCTCGTGCAGCGCCTCGGAGCCATCACCAGGACCTTCCAGCGACTCAGCAAAGATTACTGCATCATCGGCAAAAACAAGATCCCCCCCCCCCCAGTGATCTTATGTTGCCGACGGAATGCTCCAAATCACTTTGATCTAAACCTGTCCAATACCCAGTCCATACAAAGCGTTGAAAAGTGATGGGGCAAGGACGCACCCTGGACTCACTCCTGTATTCACAGTAAAGGAAGCTGGATACACCTGCCCCACACTTCACAGCACTCTCAGTCCAGAATACAGACCAGTTATCAAACCAATTAGTCCTTGGGGAATCCCCGAAAGTCGCAGAGATCCCAGGTGACTCACGATGCAACTGAGTCAAACGCTTCTTGAGATCAACATAGGCTGCAAGCATCCCTGGCGAAACTCACGTCGGCGTTCCACCAGGACACGAACAGCGCTAGGATACGGTCCGTTGGGACTTACCAGGCGTTGAAACCAGACTGCTGAGGTCTCTGATTGCTTCACCAATGACGCGAATTCGTGTCAGCATAGATGGGCAAGCACTGCCTGGTACGTATGAGCAGTGTAATACCGCCGGTAATTGTGCAGTCCTGACGGTCCCCTTTCCCTTTCCAGCATAGGGACGGACAATCCCCCTTTCCAGTCAGGAGGAATGGTACCTGATTGCAACACGGCAGTCAGGACAGGCATGGCAACCCGCGGATATGGCCTCACCCCACTTTGAGGAGCTCCGCACGATATTAAAAAACAGCTGCCTTTCCACCCTTCAACTTTGCTACAGCCTCTCTGACTTTGTCAAGAGAGGGTGCGGTTTCGTCAATGGAGGACGGCCATCCACTGCACCTGTAAAACAGTGGTTGTGGAGGCCTCAGTTGGAGGGTTCCACCTGTGAACAACTGTGGGAAAAGACAAACATCCCAATATCAGATGTCGCCTTAATCCGCATTCGATAGGTCCACACAAGGACCACAACAGTTGGAAGGAGATGATTAGAAGGAGGCAGGAAAATGGGGATGGAATTTTCGCTGGAATGAGTATTGTTGATAAGTGGAATAGTGAAAACAAAGAGCGTGTTAAAGTTGTTATTTGGAGGAATTGTGAGCGGTGAGAGGGAGTGTAGTATTGGGAGTCTGTCTATACACTCACAAGGATGGAGAAAGGGCATCTGTGGCTTTGTAGTTTATTTGACAGTGAGTCATTGTTACAACGGTGGGGACTAGAGGTGGCGCGGCCGTGTGTGTCCTATGTGTGTCCTGTTGGTGACCTGAATTATCTTGGCTGGTGTTGAGTTGTGCCGGCGAGGAACAAGTCAGGTCAGTGCCAGGTCACCCTCGGGCCTCTAACCCTGGTCCCAGACAGGGGGGTGGCCTAAGCCAATTGCAGTGTGTACTGTGCGTCTGTGTAATAGCCGCGCTACAGTGGTAAACAAGGTGGATAGGAGACAGCATAGGCCTCTGACCACCTCGACCCTCAATCCTCACCCCTGTCACCTCCTACGGATAAGGAAACTGTATGAAAAGAGTGCTAGTAAAAAGGCTTGGCAATGGTACCTGTAGACGGGACAAAAGTCTTCACGCGGTACACAAGACCAAGACCCCTCACGGCGCCACACGTCCGCCCTAAGGCCGATCACACCATACCATCATGGTGACACGGCACCGGTTCATCACATTCCGTTATACATTTTTTTACATCCAAACAAAATAGACGTGTTACATAAACGGTGCGCCCCGTAATGGCTCCAGCACATTACGCGTCCTGTCACTAACGGTTCTGGGGACGAATGTTAAAGTAATGAGAGACTGTGAATGCTGATAATTGTCGTTTTCCAAGGCTTTATGTACCCAAAACAGTCGTTTAGAGTTTCAACTCCTCTTCTTCATCCAAACAGAAGTGCTATTAATGCAAATTTCTTAAACCATAGCCTCTGAGGCACATGGTCTGCTTGCGGGTGAGCAGAAGCTGCCGAAAATGACGGAACTGTGAAGACTAGTAGTGAATACAAAGGCACGCTGACGGAACGCTGCGTGATTTCAGAGTGTGAATCTGCCTTCATCTGTACCTTCCTGGAAGAAGGACTAATCAACCCTCGCGACTGTGTGAGATTCATAGGTGTAAAACCAGGGCAAATATTGTCGATCTCGACAACGGTTGCCCTTCAACAATTACAACAATAAACAACAAGGTAGAGAGGTTTACCACAGTGTACCGAAATATCTTCGTAAATATTTTTATTGGGCAACCCACCGATTTCGAGGCCGAAACTTTCGTCTTCCTGAATAGTTTTGATGTTGTTTTGAATTAATATGGCTCTCGTTTTTGCGGAAATCAATGTTTGTTTGTACAGGTGTGTGTGGGGGGGTGGGCACACCTGCCCCTCCGGGTTCCGCCCCGGAAACATTGCTACGCTTCACAATGCCATATTATTGGGAATTTTCGTTTTTTCTCTATATCATCTGTTACTAAAACCAAACCTCACCTCTAACCTAACCTAATCTGATTTAAACTAACGTAACTTTCTGAGCGAATAACGGTAGATTTTCGGTACTAGTGAGTAATGCATTATTATTCATTGCGCCATGGGAAATGGGGTCACAATACTCAGAATGAAGAATAAGCTACACGATGGTTGTAAGGTAAAGAGTCATACGACTTTTTGAAAGCACCGCTACTAAAATAATACCAATACTATACTGCAAAATTTTTCCACAACGTCATAAAACAATAGCAGAAACAAGCAACAAAGGATACTACAACATTAAACATCTAAGCTATATGTCATAGGTAGCAAAATATTAGATATCAATTCGTTCGGGGCATCCTGCAAATATAGTATGGACGATTTTGGTTACCATGTCATTCCCTAACATTTTAATAGTCATACTTTTTCATTCAACATTCACTGCACTCGTGAATATTGTATTTAGGTACATGCTCATAATCATTGGCTTTCCCCTGACCACAATCTTTTTTTTGTTTTAAATAATTTGATAAATTTAATGAAGACACAAAAATTCCTCAAAAAGCCACAAATATTGTGTTTTTCAAAACCTCCTCTGTAAAATAGTGGTCCCACGTGTGCGTCTTATGACGCCGGGCAAATACCCGGTATATTTAGATATAATTTATATATATATTATATATATACACAAACAAAACCTCTTTTCCCGGACAATCGGGGGGAGCACTGGTCCGGGAAACCGCAATAAGCCCGAGGCCATTCCCACCCTGGACGTTTACCTACTCTAGTAATTTACGTCCGGCAACGCCAATATCAACTACCCCGCGCCGCGGACTTTTACGACACTTTGTTGTTGTTTTTAGGGCAGCGAGGATCCCTGGGGGAACCACTGAGCCCTGATTTGATGTCCTATGATTATATCACGCGCTTGTGTTGACCTGTCTTCCTCAGGAAGGCAACACGGAGGCGGATGACAGCGTTGTTGCCAGGAGGGCGTGGAGCCAGCCGCAGACGACGTTCAGGGTGAGGGTTGGAAGAGGCGTAGCACTCCACGGTGGGAGTGGAAGTGGACACTGCCAGCAGAAAGGTTCAATAGTCTCAGGAGACTTTCTGCACCAGGGCAGTGGGGGTCGGGGGGACTAACGAAGGCTGTGCAGGGTTGAATCGTGAGTGTTCTTGTGCCAAAATGTAAAACAATACGATCGCTGACCATGCTGCCACCTGGCGGGAGGCAGCAGAAAGTGTTCAAATAGTCTCAGAGACGTTCCGCACCAGGGGCAGTGGGGGTCGGGGGACTAACGGAGGCAGTGCAGGTGAACCGTTTTTTTCTTGAGTGTTTCTTGTGCCCAAATGTAAACAATACGATCGCTGACCATGCGGCCACTGGCTGGAGGGCACGGCCACTGACCAAGGGTTGACAGGAGATAGCTCGAACCGCCGGACAAACTTTCGTCGATTTAAGGGACTGGACCAGGGCATTTGTCTGGGGATGGACATATCCCCGGAACTCGGATTTTGTCCGGGAAATGGAGGTCCGGGAAAAGAGGGGTTGTGTGGAGATAGAATATATATATATATATAATATACTATATATATTATAATATATATATATATATATATATATATTATATATATATATTATATATATATATATATATATAATATTACACACTTATAATATAGTATAATATATATTTATATATATATTATATATATATATATACATACACTATATAGTACAGTAAAGCCTTATAACTCGCACGATAGGGGCTCTGACCTTGCCGAGTATTCAATGTGCATATAGTAAAAGCCTTATAATCGGCCACGATAGGGGCTCTGACCCTTTGCCGAGGTATTCAAATGTGCCGAGTTATGCAATGCCTCTTGTTTGGGGTATAAAAAAAAAAAAAAAAATTAAATAAATTTTTTTTTTCTTTTTTTTTTTTTTTTTTTTTTTAAATACAGGTACTGGAAAAAAATAAAACTACAATTACCAGTGACACGGGTAGCAGCAGGCATATACTCGTAATCCAAGGAGAGGGGAGCCTTCTCTTGTCGTAAAATGTAGAAGATGTTAGGGGGACCTCAGTCGCATTTAACACTGTATCACTTAATCATTTATAATCACAACACTGTACTGTATTGATACAGGCCATACTGTACAAAACTTAATTTTACATCTCTTGAGAACTTAATTACTGCAAAAAACTATGCCCTATCCATTAACTCTACCTTGACTGCGAGTGCATCGGACACAGGGGGGCCCATGAGCCTCTAATCACAGGTGGTCACTAGAAGGGAATCCTGCCTGCGCCACCGGGTGAGGGGCCAACCATCACAGCCATCGAGTGAGTCCTCCAGGGCCTACCATCCACCCCTGGAGCTCACTGGCCTAAACGCGCTATAGGCATAGGTGTGTGTGTGTGTGTGTGTGTGTGTTGTACAAAAAAAAAAAAAAAAAAAAACTGTCTTGCTTGCAGAGTATATCAAAATTCCGAGTTATACAGTGCAGAGTTAAAGGCTTGACGTAATATACAAGTTTACCATCACTAATCCGGCAATCAATATCCGGGGTTCCACAGTTTTCCAGCATGAATTTCGGGGCGCAGTTCAAAATTTCAAGGGTTGGCGCGCCTAATGTTTACGGGGTCTTCTTCTTCTTCATTTTTGTAACTTTTTGTTAATATTGCTTTGTAGGTCGTATGTCACGCTCGTAACTCGAGCTTGCACATTGCTTCCTCTTTGCCACACTGTAGCCCGTCTTCCGCCAATGGAAGGAACTGTTCCTGGCGCCGTTTGTTTTAATGGCGCATGTACCTAGAATCAGCTGTATGCTCACCTTACAACAGGAATTCAACGTTGCAGTGGTACAGGTGGAATACAGAAGAAAACCAGCGGGGGTGACCTGGCCATGTATGAGAATCGGGGAGTAAGTACTCTATAAAGCAAGAACAGGCATTGGAAGTCACGGAAGGAACAAGGAACTGGAGAACCAGATTGTAGATGCAGGGTAGGAGAGCAATATAATGGACCGTAGTAGAACATATCATTGGTGGAATGCAACAGATATGAGCAGAGGGAAAGGCTTTATGCGTCAATAGTAACAGCCTAGGCAGAGAGGAGTGGAGAGGAGACTAGAGCAGAAAGACGGGGCCCTGTGTACGGGGTCCTGTATACAGCATATATAGAGTTAGGGGACAAAAACATCAATAATCCGGAATCCGGAAAAATCTAAGCAGTCCTAAGGTCCCGTGGTTGCCGGGTAGTTGATATGGGTAAACTATATTATATAATATATATATATATATATAATAGATATATATTATATCTATATATATATATAATATATATATAATTATATATATATATATATAATATTATATATATATATATATATATATAATATAGATAAATTTTTATATATTGCTAAAAGTGATAGCTAGTCACACGTATTATCTTTTTCAAGATATTTTTGCTTGTCTTAAGAGAGTCTCTTATTCGCTTTAGTGATCAAGTTTCTGGGACTTCGCCGTAGCTGGTCGGTCATTTTGCTGTATCGCGATTTTCGGGTCAGGACCCTTCTTCAGCAGTGTGGAGACGGAGATTTTCTCCTCAGATGTAGAGGTGAGCATGAGTGGGTGCAATGCAAGCAGATACTTAAAAGAGAAGCCTGGCGGCCTCGCGTCTCCGTGAGCGGTGCGGGACGGTCATGGTGGATGACTCTGCTCTCCTGCTTTGCGTCTCTGTAGGTTGGATATCGCCTACCCTTTGTTCTTTTTCAGCTGGGAGAGCTTGTAGGTGTGTGCTTGTACGTTAAGTTGTATTATATCTTTTTTATACAGAGGCTTCTGAAATTGGAAGTCGCCGTGCATCTGCGCACACGTCGACCATTTCTGTATGTTTCTTCTAAAAATTTCTTTGGATGATGATGTCGGGTTTTTACTGGTAGGTGACTGTTGGAGACTCCGGAATTTAAGTAATAAGTAAGAGTCGAGGACAGGCTTCGGGGTTGTCGTCATGCCGATGTAGGAGGAGGGGAGGGACTTCACAGTTGCCTCGTTGTTGCACATGATCCTATAACGACATGGGGACTTTTGGATTGTCTCTTTCAGTTCTGGCTTGGGTGTTCTGAGAAGAGTGCTGGCTTTTCTTGTTCTTGTAATATATTTGTAGTATTAGTTATTAATTGTAGCTGTGTGCTAGCCACTGCATCATGGAAGCGCTACCTTTTCAGTGACTTACAAATAACTCCCTTGATAACAGTTCTGGCTCATTGGAAAGCCATCCCATTGATGGAAAGACATTTTTCCCACTTACACCCCCACTACCAGCCTTGCAGTTGTTGTTAGTAGATATTCAGGATCCCTTTCTAACCCCTACAGGTAAAAATAATTGCACTGTATTTTAAGGAACTAATACCAGTATCAGTACTAAACCCTCCTTGATTATATCATTCAACTCTCACTGCATAGCATGAGGTTATTTTATCGGTATTTAAATGATCTGTGTGTATATCTCTCACCTAACTCCTCTGACTTATTGTTAAAATCTTCGACTATTACCATCAAACAGGGAGCACATCTCATCTCATTTTCTTTAGCAGAAATTTCCATTCTGGGGACTTCAATGTTCAACCACCAGCTTTTGGCGCCATCTTCTTTCACTGACCAACCTGGTGAACAAGCTACAACGTTTCTATCCTCCAAGAACTAGAGCAAGCCTGGTGCAGCGCACCCTACCCGTATTCCTGACCGCCCTTGGAGACACGCCCAACATTCTTGATCTTTTCCTAAACTAAAACCCCTTCTGCTTACTCTGTGAAATATTCTCTACGTTGGGTTACTACGATACACAATTCTTATTTCGTAACCCGTCCTATCGCTCCTGTGCCACCTCAGGACCCACCTAAGCGGAGGTGCTTCTGGCCACTTCAACTCAGCTAAGTGGGAAGACCTAAGGCAGTTAATCACTCAGATTTTTCCATGGAATGATTACTGCGTTCCATGTCAAAGACCAATCTCTTTGTGCAAGGTACATAACTAAGGTTCATAGTCTCTGGCATGGAGGGTACATTTCCAACACACTTTCTCTAAGCCTAAAGCCCGTTCAAACCTTGGTTTAATCTGCTGTTTCTCAATCCTGTCCGAGAAGAGAGGGGCTCACAAACGATACCGTAAGCATCCATCTCTGAAACTCATGCCCTTTATATTTCTTGCACGTAATCATGCCAAATCTTTAATCAACTTACCAAAAAACTCTTTCATTCATAGAAAATGTCAAAATCTTTCTGAATCAAATTCCTTCGGAACTTTCTCGCGCATCTAGCAAAAAATAAACACCTAACAATTTTTCTCTTCATCTTTTCCCTCCCTATGCTTCACCCAGATGTCCACAGCTTTCTCATCTATTATGAAGCTGAACTCTTCGCTCAAAACCTTTGTTAGAACTTCCACTCTGGTTGATGAAGGCTGTTCCTCCTTCTCCTCCACCCTCTGACTATATTATGCCTGTCATTAAGATCCTTCGTAATGATGTTTTCTTTGCCCTTTCTGGCCTAGATCCTCGGAAGGCTTACGGTCCTGACGGAGTCCCTCCTATTGTTCTCAAAAACTGTGCTTCTGTGCTTTCACCCTGCCTGGTCAAACTTTTCTGTCTTTGTCTATCTACTTCCACCTTTCTTCTTGCTGGAAGTTTGCTCACATTCAACCTGTTCTAAGAAGGGTGACCGTTCTAATCCTTCAAATACCATCCTATAGCTTTGATTTCCTGCCTTTCTAAAGTTTTTGAATCTATGCTTAATAAGAAGATTCTTAAGCATCTATCTGCTCACAATCTTCTATCTGATCGTCAGTATGGTTTCCGTAAAGGGCGATCTACTGGCGATCTTCTAGCTTCCTAACTGAATCTTGGTCATCCTCCTTTAGGGGTTCGGTGAAACTTTTGCTGTTGCCTTGACATATCAAAAGCTTTTGATAGAGTCTGGCACAAATCTTTTGTGGAAATTATCCCATAAAACCGCTCTAATTTGGAGAATGGTATGGTGGAATTTGACGCCTCCCTTGTCAAAAAGGGAGACGAATAAAAGTCCACCTATGTATATAATATTATGAATTGGGTATAAATTAAGATGCATTAAAATAGTTATATGAATAATATATATTATTGGTATTCACTAGTACCAAGATTAATCAAAGATTAAAATAATATAAGAATTGTGAGGAACTTCCACGATCCATGTATGGAGTAAACATTATTGAACGTTCCACGTGTAGCCTATAGCCCAGCTGATCAGGATTTTCAGTGAAGGCGATCATTCACGCATTAAACCTACACGATGAAGTGTAGACACTCTGATTGTACACTAAGGTGTAGTCAACGCTCATCTTAATATGTGTGAGCCATACCGATCAATCGGTTAGAGAGGACGAGGGGTAAACACACCACAATAGTGCCACACCACAGGAACTGTGAAAAGTTACCGTCGGCCTACCACAGTCACCGCCATTACGTGCACCACATTACCAGGGCCCTAGCACCCACGCGCTACCACCACTCCCTCAAATATACAAGCCTCAATCTCAAATCCACGCATTACCTAGTCTAGACGAAGGGACATCACAGTTAGTTTTGAGGGG
>JACEEZ010000459.1:5000-65000 GCA_016584305.1 Chionoecetes opilio
AACACCACAACTCACCATCTCACAACCCAACTTTTATCCGAATTCAAATAACTTCTTGACATGAAACTCCCCAAATATCCAAACTTGAAGGTTATTGTGGCTCTTGTGCTTAAGTTATATTTGTGTTTAAGTAAGGTAGCGGGGAAAGCCCACAGGTAGGAGGGGGGGAAAGGGGGAGTAATTAACAAGGACAGACCCCCAGGTAGATGTAATATTCTCTTACTTTACATGACGAGTTGATATTGCAAGTTACCTGTGTTAGTGGTACAGTCACGCAATGAACTTCGCGAGCACTTGGGGCAATCCCATCAATTTCTCAAATCTTTTCCTTGTCTACAAATGTTCGCTCAGTCTCCTCTTAGAGACCCGCTCCACCCCCCCTAAGTAGCCACACTTGTTTAAAACCTTCCCGACTTTATAGCTCCCTGATGAGTAATTATAGATTTAAATCCCGCACCAACAGCTAATGACAATTTAACAGCTCCCTCCCTCCCTCCCTCTTTCCCTCCCTTCCTCCTTCCATTGAGCCCTTCAACTGGGTCCTTCCTCCATCAGACAGGATGAAGTAACTTTTAAAATATTTACATTCTTTGTTTTCGGAAAAAATAATGGCTATAGCAAAATATATTCGTAACACTGAGAGCAAGGTGTGTGTGTGTGTGTGTGTGTGTGTGTGTGTGTGTGTGTGTTGTGTGTGTGTGTGTGTGTGTGTGTTGTGTGTGTGTTGTGTGTGTTTGTGTGTGTGTATGTGTGTGTGTGTGTGTGTGTGTTGTGTGGTGTGTGTGTGTGTGTGTGTTGCGTGTGTGTGTGTGTGTGTGTGTGACGTGTGTTATTGTTCTATTTTCGTAAATGGATTTTTTTATATTCCCGGGTCTCTGTCTCTGTCTCTGTCTCTGTCTCTGCCCTCTGTCTCTGTCTCTGTCTCTGTCTCTGTTCCTCTGTCTTTTCTCTGCTCTCCCTCCTGTCCTCTCTCTCTCTCTCTCTCTCTCCTCCTCTCTCTCTCTCCTCTCTCTCTCTCTCTCTCTCCTCTCTCTCTCTCCTCTCTCGTCTCTCTCTCTCCCAGGCATATCGACTTATAGTCAGGCAGATAGGTGTAACAATTGTGGGTTTATACGTACAAGCATGAAATTTGGCACAGTCATAGATAATAGTCTCATGAATAATTCCAGATATGAAACCACCGCGAAAACGTCCTATGGTAGCCGTGGCGGCTATTTTACAAAATGGCCGCTTTTAGTCTAGTGGCTAGATAGGGTCTCGTGCCCCCCCCCCCCCCCCCCCCCCCCCCCCGAAATATACTTATCATTGGTGTCTATAGATAGGAAACAATGTGTAGAAAATTATTTGCTATGTTAAATAGTTGAAAAAATGTCCCACGTATCATTTTTATGCAAATTAGTGCCGCCATTACCAAAGACTCTATTATCGCCTATATCTCGGCCAATATTGCAGATAACTGAGCAAATAAGGTGTCTAGACCTATGTTTTGAGGGACAAGGATTTATATAAAACCATTTAAAAGTGATCTGTTTACACCAAAGAGTTTTGCATATGAACCTTTAGAAATACATTTATTAGTGTCCATGTAGTGAGTGATAATAAAGTTTTTATCTATTTATTGCAACTTATTATCGTATCCTATTTGTCCTCATATCTTATCATATCTTTTTTTCTCAGTTGGTGTTTCGAACAGCGAAATATCTAAGAGTTATCAGCTAGTGGATCCACTGCAACCTGGACAATCAAAGGCGCAGGTACAGACGGATTGGAACAAGTGCGTTTTGTGCCAAAAAATCACACGGGAAAGTTTGCAATGCCCAGCAGAATCAAAACGGCACGATATTGGAGTTGGTTATTCTACCATTGCCCTCAACATTGACACCTAGACACCAACCAAGACAAATGCCATGTACTACATATCGGTAATAACAACCCTCATAAAAGTTACGTGATGAACGATTTCCAACTAACAAGTGTTGATAAATAAAAATATTTAGGCGTTATAATCTCGAAAGATCTCAAACCGAATAACCAAATTATAGAGGTAGTAAAAACTGCAAATAAATTGGTTGGCTTTATTGGACGAACTTTCAGTTTCAAATCTGAAAAAGTTATACTCACTCTTTTTAACTCGCTTGTTCGCCCCCATCTAGAATACTGTGTGCAGTTCTGGTCACCTTATTATAAAAAGGACATAGATAAACTAGAAAAAATACAGCGCAGAGTAACCAAAATGATACCTAGATTGCGAAATAAATCGTACGAAAATAGGCTCAAAGAACTTAACTTATTCCCACTAACAAAACGAAGGATAAGAGGTGACCTCATCGAAGTATTTAAAATCTTCGATGGATTTACGAACGTAGTCCCAGAAAATCTTTTCACGCTAGACCGGTCAAGCTCAACTAGAAACAACGGATTTAAAATAAGCAGGAAACGGTTTGTAACGAACGAAGCAAAGTACTTCTTCACAAACCGTGTTATAAAACGTATGGAATGGGCTGCCGTCAGACGTAGTAAACTCAAATACAATAGAATCATTTAAAAGTCGCCTCGATAAATATTTCATATCAAATCCCCGGTTGTCACTGTTTATCTCGGAATAATAAATTTATCTCGCGGGCCTCTGAAACTTACTCTCATTGCGTAAAATGATTGCGAGTCGCGTCTACACAACCCCTCCCACACGTCTCAGACAGCCCCGAGTAAACGGTCACTACTACAACTTTTGACCTGTGACGGGCTGTGGTTCAGTAAGGGCCCTGTCAGTTAGTGACCACCATCGGGATTTATATACCAGGGGTCACTGCTGCAGGGGGCATTGTAGTGCACGGCGTCCTACTTGGAAAGTGCACTACCGCAGTGGATTGAAACGGAGCTGGGGCTTGATTGACTGCTGCCTCCCAAGAAAGCGCCAGGCAAGGCTGCCGCACCACCCCTGAACTTCCACACTGAGCCTACACCAACACTACATTAGACCTCATAACACACACAGATAGCCCCGAGTTAACGGTTACCACTACTACTCTCGACCTGTGACGGGCTGTGGTTCAGTTAGGGTCCTGACAGTTAGTGACCACCATCGGGATTTAAGGTACCAGGGGTCACTGCTGCAGGAGGCATTGAAGTGTACGGCGTCCTACATGGAAAGTACACAATCCGCAGTGGATTGAACGGAGCTGGGGCCTGATTGACTGCTGCCTCCCAAGAAAGCGCCAGGCAAGGCTGCCGCACCACCCTTGAACCTCCACACTGTGTTCACACCATTACAAAACACACATAACATGACCTATCTATCAAGCACTAAACCTACCCCCACAAACTAGTAGTAGTTAGCCATAGATTACAGCTTTCAACTTTCCTCACAAATTCCATGCAGTTTTTCTATAGTGCATGGTATCACTTCTTTTCCGGCCAGCTTCGGCTGGAGGGATGGGTGGGTGAGGAGGAGCCTTCTACTTCCTATCCTTTCTCTCTTATTATCTAGTTAGTGTAGTATAGTTAAAGCAAACAGTCTTGTAAGGCCCTATCGGTCTGTTGCTGTTTGTGTTTCCTTTGTATTGTATTCCTTTGTATTGTATTCCTAACATCAGACGTTTCAATGAACTTCACGAATTACCGATGCCACTAGAATTTGGACGCCATGATGACGGGAATGACATTTAAGCTACGTTTCTGGAGAACAATGCCAAGTGGCACAAATCCTGCCATACAAAATTCAATAATATAAAACTACAACGAGCAGAAATAAGGAAATGCACACAGGTTTGCGACCCTGATGCTACTACATCCAAGAAATACACTCGTCAAGTCGCTCATCATGAAGTGGCAGCATCGGATGTCTGTTTTTTATGCGAAGATATGTCAACTTCCGAACCACTCCGTGCGGCATCAACTTTTCGGCTAGACTCCCTCGTACGAAGATGTGCATTAGACCTGCAGGACGAGAGGCTACTTGCAAAATTGAGTGCTGGGGACATGGTCGCACAAGATGAAAAATATCATCCAAGGTGTCTTGTTTCACTTTACAACAAAACTAAATCATTACAAGATACACAGAAGATGGACACAACTGATAAAGTCAACCATGGGATTGCACTAGCCGAGTTGCTGTCATTTATGGATGAAACAAGAATAGATGAAGAGCATGCCCCTGTCTTTAAACTTGCAGATCTCGTCAAACTTTATTGTAATCGTCTAGAACAACTTGGAGTGGAGCCAGCATGTCAGAAACATAGCACAGAGTAAAAAAATCGTATCCTGGCCCAATCCCATACCTTACGGCTCATAAGGAAGGGGCGTGAAATACTACTTGCATTTGAAAAAGATGTAGGACCTGCCATCCGTAAAGTCTGCAAAGAAGACTACGATGACGAAGCCATTGTCTTGAAAGGGGCAGCGCAGATAGTACGTAGAGAAATGTTCCAAACTGCAGCTAACATTCACAGGTTCATTTGATGAAGACTGCCAAGTAAAATCAGTACCTCAGTCACTGTTGACTTTGGTGGCCATGATCCTCGACGGCCCCAACATCATGTCTCAATCAGGTGATGGTGTAACCCAAGCAACCCTCAGCACAGCTCAGTTGTTGCAGTACAATAGCTCCACCCGTCGCAGAGTGGGTAGTACTACTGTGCGTCACAACAAAGACAGAGAAACCCCATTGCCCATCTACTTGGGACTCACAGTCCACGCAAGGACTCGGAAACGTGACCTCATTGAGATGCTGTTTGATGACGAAAGTGTATTTATCTCTTAGCCACCAAATAATTTACTCAGTTACTAAATTTGTTACTTTTAAGTCAGGCAGATAGGTGTGTCCAATATCCATCATAAGAATTGTGGGTTTATACGTACAAGCATGAAATTTGGCACAGTCATAGATAATAGTGGTTTACTTAAAATAAATATGTACTTACCTGTCAACTAGTTCATTTGGTCCTGTAATTTGACTGAAACATTGACTCCTGAACGCGGAGGTTCCGAAATTTGATAAGTCAGCACTTATTACGCTCCCTGGTGGGTTAATTGACATTGCTAGCAACACAAATGCAAATTGTGGTCATTTAGAGAATACAATTATGGCATATATGTGTATCTAGAGTCATTTCACTAGAACATAAAGAAGCATTTGTGTCGTCCGGTTTAAAATAATCGCGGTCAAAACGGTTATTTTGTAAAATGGCCGCCACGGCTACCATAGGACGTTTTCGCGGTGGGTCCATATCTGGAATTATTCATTAGATTATTATCTATAACTGTGCCAAATTTCATGCTTGTACGTCTACACCCACAATTCTTATGATGGATACACCTATCTGCCTGACTATTAAGGGGTAGTAGTTAAGAGATATTCGAAGATTTCATGTACATTGGCGAAAATCTGATAGAATGTTTTAAAGATTTGTCTGTTATGGTGGCAACAGTCCTACAAAGTCTTACGACTGTATCTGTTTTCTAAATATTTTTTAAAGAATATATTAGATAAAATATTGGGAACCTTTGGCAACCCTCCATGTGCATACATACGGCGTTTTCTGCGGCGGATTTTTGGTTGCAATCGGAAAATTTTCGGTTACAAACGGTCACAACAACAACAACAAACGGGCCAATCATCTTGCCTGGATGGTTGAACAGGGATCGAAATTTGAGCAACCGAAAAATTTTCGGTTGCAATCAGGATCCCCGCAGAAAACGCCTATAACCTACTACATCTTGCAATAGCCGTAAACTATAAAGCTATTTTTTTCTTATGCAATGAAGTACGTTCTTGGATGCTTCTGACAACTTCTCACAGCAGCTAATAGTGAAAAACGTCACGACACCCTCTCAGGAGATCCAAAACCTTCAAGAAGCGAGGACTGGTCGCTTGCTGGTCCCTCCCTCCCTGACATCCTACCCACGTAATAACGCTTATTTCTGTTCGTAGCAAGGCTTAGTCCTTCTGTCACCATGGGTGGGGTAAAAAAGATGATAAAGAGTGCAGAGAATGCCCGTACATGGAAGAAGAGAAGGCTGGAGGAGGAAATCATTGATTAATAAAGTCATTGATTATAACATTGGGTACCAGGAAGGATTTGTTCTATCTCTACTTAGAGAACCGCGCACGCGTCTACAACAGTTAACCCTCGAACGAAAGGTCAGAATACGGGAGCAGGATGGGTGCAACAGCAAGCGTAAACAAGCCAAGGACGCTGGGGGTGACTATGAGGCCGGGACTTTTAAAAATGGTGGCGCGTAAAGTTTAAATGTTTTCTCCTGTAAAGTCAAGGTTTTTCTGCTTTCATTAGCTATATCTCCATTTATATTTGACCAATTTTAGTAGGTTTTTTTTCTTTTTGAAGATAAAACCTTGCAATCTATTTTTGTTAGAGAACATTAAAGATTGCTGTGAGTGATGATTTTGTACAATTTTTCTTCTACAATTTTACATGATTTTTTCATTATTTGAAAAGAAAAAATCATAATAAAAACAAGAGGAGAGATGGAAGAAAGTGATCTTAACCAAGTTGTTACCAAGGATCAAATCTATAATTTCGCCCCTAACTGAATGATATGGTAAGCTATGGTTCAAGATTATATTATTTTTAAAGATTGCCTTTTTTTTACTAATTATATTAACTACACTGGATATAAACATTGAAAAGAAAATAATTTTTTGGTGGAATTATACTCTATTGGAAATGGTAGGTATACATAAGTTCACCAGTGATTGAAAGAAACCTGATGTCACCTTCACCTATCGACCTGACTATACCCTTTAACATTCTGTTCTGTTATATTATGAGTTACATTTATTGACCTGACCTTGACCCAAACACACGCTCACACACACACACACACACATAAAACACACACACACACACACACACACACACAACACACACACACAACACACACAACACACAACACACAAAAACACACACACACACACACACACACACACACACACACACACACACAGGGTGTTAGCCGGGGGTTTGTAACCCGCCTCCCGGGGTGGTGGCTTCCGCCAACACTAAGCAATAAGGATGAATGATAAAATAAATGTTGATATGGAGACGGGGCCATACGAGCGTTGCTCAGGCCCTGTAAAATACAACTAGATAATACAACTAGATGAATACACACACAACAAAAAGCTCTCAAAAGCCTCCACTTCATGATCTTTTTGCATTTCCATTTTAACTTTCCCTGCGAGTTAAATGGTCACAAGAAGGGACCATTAGTTCACCTGGGAAGGAAGTGGTGGAGGGAGGCTGTTGATTTAGGCGAGGAACCTCCGTCAGGAAGATGTTTTTTCCTCGCCAGGTGTGTTTTGTTTGATGGAAACAGGTGTGTGTGTGTGGTGGGGTGTGTGTGTGTGTGTGTTTGTGTGTGGTGTGTGTGTGTGTGTGTGGTGGTGTGTGTGTGTGCGTGCGTGGGGAAGGGGGATTATGTTGTGTGTGTGTGTGTTGTGTGTGTGTGTGTGTGGTGTGTGTTGTGTGTGTGTGTGTGTTGTGTGTGGGGTTTTTGTGCGTGTGGGGAAGGAATTATGTGTGTGGTGTTGTGTGGTGTGCTTGTGGGAAGGGGTTTAATGTGTGTTGTGTGGTTGGTGTGTGTTTTGTGTTGGTTGTGTTTTGGTGTGTGGGGGTTGTGTGTGTGTGTGTGGGGTGTGTGGTGTGTGTGTGGCGTGGGAAGGGGAATTATGTGTGTGTGTGTGTGTGTGTGTGTTTTGTGTGGAAGGGGGGTTATGTGTGTGACTGTGTGTGGTGTGTGTGTTGTGTGTGTTTGAAGGGGAATTATGTGTGTGACTCTGTGTGTGTGTGTGTGTGTGTGTGTGTGTGTGTGTGTGTGTGTGTGTGTGTGTGTGTGTGTGTGTGTTGTGGTGGGAAGGGGGTTATGTGTGTGACTGTGTGTGTGTGTTTGTGTGTGTGTGTGGTGGAGGGGGATTTGGTGTGACTCTCTGTGTGTGTGTGTGTGTGTGTGTGTGTGTGTGTGTGTGTGTGTGTGTGTGTGTGTGTGGTGTGTGAAGGAGGTATGTGTGACTGTGTGTGTGTGTGTGTGTGGTGTGTGTGTGGGAAGGGGGAATAGGTTGTGTTGACTGTGTGTTGTGTGTGGTGTGTGTGGGAAGGGGGATTATGTGTGTGTGTGTGTGTTGTGTGTGTGTGTGTGTGTGTAGTGTGTGTGTGTGTGTGTGTGTGGTGGAGTGTGTGTGTTGTTGTTTGTGTGTGTGGTGTGTGTGTGGGAATGGGGGATTATGTTGTGATGGTGTGTGTGTATTTGGGTGTGGGATGGGGATTATGTGTGGGGTGTGTGTGTGTGGTGTGTGTGTGTTGTGGAGGGGTTATTGTGTGGTGTGGTGTTGTGTGTGTGTGTGTGGTGTGTGTGTGGTGTGGGTGTATGTGTGTGTGTGGGAAGGGATTATGTGTGTGAGTGTGTGTGTGTGTTGTGTGTGTGTGTGTGTGTGTGTGTTTGTGTATATTCTTTTCCGCTAATAGTTTATTTCATTTTTTTTTGTTTCATGGGGGACGTAGATCAAGCTGGCTGCTTTGTTGAATTTTATGTGGTTTAGTAGTTTTTTCGTAGTAGTAGTAGTTATAGTAAATATTTTTTGTTTGGGCTACAGTTTTGTTTCTCAAATTTGTGGGATGTTCATTTTTCTGGACATTGAGTGTTTGTCTATTCATTAATGATATTATGTTTTTATGTATAAAGTGTGGTTTAAATTTTCTATCTATCTATCTTCTACTGTGTGTGGGAGGGGAATTATTTTGTGTGACTGTGTGTGTGTGTGTGTGTGTGTGTGGTGTGTATTGTGTGTGTGTGTGTGTTTTGGTGTGTGTGTGTGTGTGTGTGTGTGTGTGTGTGGGAAGGGGGATTATGTTGGGGGACTGGTGTGTGTGTGTGTGTGTGTGTGTGGGGGAAAGGGGGATTATGTGTGTGAGGGGTGTGTGTGTGTGTTGGTGTGTGTGTGGGCAAGGGGGATTATGTGTGTGGTGTGTGTGTGTGTGTGTTGTGGTGGTGTGTGTGTTGTGTGTGTGTGTGTGTGTGTGTGTGTGTGTTTTGTGTGTGGGGTGTGGGGAAGGGGGGATTATGTGTGTGACTGTGTGTGTGTGTGTGTTGTGTGTGTGTGTGTGTGTGTGTGTGTGTGTGTGTGTGTGTGTGTGTTGTGTGTGTGTTTGTGTGTGTGGGGTGTGTGTGTTTGTGTGGTGTTGTGTGTGTGTGTGTTTGTGTGTGTGTGTGTGACTCTTGTGTGTGTGTGTGTGTGTGTGTGTGTTTGTGTGTGTGTGTGTGTGTGTGTGTGGTCTGTGTTTGTGTGTGTTGTGGGGTGGGGTGTTTGTGTGTGTTTTGTGTGTGTGTGTTTTGTGTGTGTGTGTGTGTGTGTGTGTGTGTGTGTGTGTGTGTGTGTGTGTGTGTGTGTGTGTGTGTGTGTTTATGTGTGTGTGTGTGTGAGGGGTTTTCTGTGTAGGTGTGTTGTGTGTGTGTATGTGTGTGTGTGTGTTTTGTTTGTGTGTGTGTTTGTGTGTGTATGTTGTGGTGTGTTTGTTGTTTTGTGTTTTGTGTGTGTTTGTGTGGTGTGTGTGTGTGTGTGTGTGTTTTTTGTGGGTGTGTGTTGTGATGTGTGTGTGTGTGTGTGTGATGTATGTGTGTTTTTGTGTGTGTGGGGTGTGTGGGTTGTGTGTGGGGTGTGTGTATTGTGTGTGGTGTATTGTGTGTGTTTGTGTGTGTGTTTGGTTTTGTTGTGTGTGTTGTGTGTATGTGTTGTGTGGTGGCGTGTAGTATGTTTGTGTGTGTGTGTGTGTGTGTGTGTGGTGTGTGGTGTGTGTGGTGTGTGTGGTGTGTGTTGTGGTTGTGTGTGTGGTGTGTGTGTGTGTGTGTTGTGTGTGTGTGTTGTGTGTGTTGTGTGTTTTGTGTTTTTTTGGTTGTGTGTTTTTTTGTGTGGTGGTGTGTGTTTTGGGGTGTTGTGTGTGGGGTGTGTTGGTGTGTGAGGGGTTTCTGTGTAGGTGTGCGTGTGGGAGGGGGGAGGAATGGGCCTGTTTTATGTTACAGTTCATATCTTTTTTTTTTTTTCTCTCTCTCTTCTACTCTCTTCCCCCTCTCCTCTCCTCCTCTCTCTCTCTCTTTTCCCCTCTCTCTCTCTCTTTCTCCCCTCTCTCTCTTCTCTCCTTCCCCCTCTCTCTCTCTCTCTCTCTATTCCATTTTCTCTAACTCTTTTCCTCTCTCGTCCTCTCTCTCCTCTCTCTCTCTCTCTCTCTCTCTCTCTTCTCTCTCTCTCTCTCTCTCTCTCCTCTCTCTCTCTCTCTGACTGATTGGGTTTGGGTGCGAGTAATGGCCATAGGTGGCCAGCCAAATATTAAAAAACAAATTATGATAAAATTTTTTATAACTTATTAACGAAAAAAATATAAGAGGCAGACGAGTTATTTTTTCTCTTCTTAATAATGACTTTTACATAGATATCTTAATTTAGTATATCTAGAAAAAAAGTAGTGTAGTATAGTAGTAGTAGTAGTAGAAGTAGTAGTAGTAGTATAGTAGTAAATATATATGGTAGTAGTAGTAGTAGTTATATATGGTAGTATAGTAGTATATTGGGAGTAGTAGTATAGTATATAGTAGTAGTAGTAGCATCATTATCGTGGTTTGAGAGTCTTTCAACTCACACCCCAACACCCTCTCTCCCCTCTCCTCTCTTTTCTCTCTCTTCTCCTCTTCTCCTTTTTCTCCTCTCTCTCTCTCTACTCTCTCTTCTCTCTCTCTCTCTCTCTCTCTTCTCTCTTTTCTCTCTTCTCTCTTCTTCCCTCTCGGGTCTCTCTCTCTCTCTATCTTTGGGGCCCCCCTTCCTCGTTCCTGCTCTTATCTCTCCCTTTTCCCTCTTCCTCCCTTCCATTTGCCACGTGTTTCCCCTAAAAAATTTTGGTTTTTTGTGGTTTTTTGGGGGGGGGGGGGGGGTAGGGTGAAAAGGGGGGGGGGGGAAAAACGTATTTGGTTCGGAAAGGGNAATTTTTAATTTTGCGAAAAAACATTTTATATAGCGAAAAGGAAGTGTATTTTCATTAGCTTTCCATTGCTATATTTCGTTTTCTGATAAATGAATCATAACTATGCATAAATTAGCGTTAACTAAAAAAATAACATCTATCGGGATAATTACCCGATGGATGATGCTATTTATTTAGTTAACGCTAATTTATGCATGGTTCTAATTCATTTATCAGAAAATGAAAAATAGCAATGGAAAGCTAATTAAATTCCGCTTCTATTGATATGTTGCATGTAAAAAGTCTTCACGCAAAATATCAAATTGCGATGAGTTTAAGTGAATATAAGTTCGTGCATATTTCTTCAGTCTCATAATGGAATTTCTTTAGTGTATTTTACAGTTTTTTATTTGATAATATTATAGAACAAACATTCACGAAGATAACAGTGTATCATTTATACTGATATGCCATAGTCTACTGTATTCATGGAACACTTTTTTTTACTTGCCGATACGATTGCTAGTGTTATTTTTTTAGTTAACGCTAATTTAGGCATGGTGGTAATTCTTTTATCAGAAAACGAAATATATCAATGGAAAGCTAATGAAAATCCGCTTCTTTCTAGCAATAGCATCTAAAATGTTTTCTCGCAAAATATTAAATGGCAAAGAGTTTAAATATATATTAAGGTCATGCATATTTCTTCACTCTCTCATAATGGCATTTCTTTAGTGTATTTTACTGTTCTTTATTTGATAATATTATAGAACAAACAGTTACGAAGATAACGGTATATCATATATACTGATAAACCTTAGGAAGGGAGATAGAGGTGATGTTCTAAAATGGCAGGAATCGCAAAACTGGCCTCCACTGGTCATGGGCGGGTTGGCGCGGGGCACGAGTAGCAAGTCCACTATAGAGTAGTCTTTGGATGAAGCAAAGGATAAATAAAGGAGATAAGAGAAGAACCAATGAACAGAAATGTTGCAACAGGAAACAACAGGAAATTGGAAAACGAGAATGACAAGTGGATAAAGAAAAAAAAAGAAAAAAAGAAAGAAAAATAAAACGGCGAGAAAGTGAAGATAAAGCATTTTTAAAGGAGAGAGGAGAGGAAACGGAGGGAGTTGAGAGAGAGAGAGAGAGAGAGAGAGAGAGAGAGAGAGAGAGAGAGAGAGAGAGAGAGAGAGAGAGAGAGAGAGAGAGAGAGAGAGAGAGAGAGAGAGAGAGTGAGAGAAAGAGAGAGTGTTGTGTGTTGTGTGTGTGTGTGTGTGTGTGTGTGTGTGTGTGTGTGTGTGTGTGTGTGTGTGTGTGTGTGTGTGCTGAATGGTAATGTAATGTGTTAGTATTTCAATCTAATCGTTACGAAAAAGAAATCTTGATCTTATTGCTAAGGGAAGAGAAAGGGCTGCGATGAGAGAGGCGTGGAGGAAGAGGGGAAAATAGGTAGATGTGAATGGAAGGGGAGGCAGGTCAAGGGGTCAGGTCACGTGCCATCGAAAATACTTTAGCTAGTTTTTTGTTTTGTTTTTTTTCCACATTTTTTTCCTATTTTGCTTTATTTTTGCGTTGTACTGTCCGGAAATGTTGTGCATTTTGGGGGAATTTACATTTTTGTTTGCCATTTTTGTTACGTTGTATTATCAAAAAAATGTGTTGGCACAAAAATTCAGCGCCACGCGAACATTATTTGTGGCCATTTTATTTTCTCTGATTTTCGTGGATTTTTTCGCGCCTCTTGCGTGCTGGATTTTTGTGCCATTCACCCACTGTCTTGATCACGCGCGTGGGACCCGCGATCGCCGGTTGTCACTCTCCCGGAAAAAGCTTAGCCCTCATGGAAACCGATCTATGGATTTATGGGTAAGGCTGACGTATTACACACCCTATACACACCCAATCTCCTTGCCCAATGGGATGTGTGTGTGTCTGTGTGTGTGTGTGTGTGTGTGTGTGTGTGTGTGTGTGTGTGTGTGTGTGTGGTGTGTGTGTGTGTGTGTGTATGTGTGTGTGTGTGTGTGTGTGTGTGTGTGTGTGTGTGTGTGTGTGTGTGTGTGTGTGTGTGTGTGTGTGTGTGTTTTGTGATGTAAATTTTTTTTCATGTATGTTTTCCTACCTACATGTGTTCGTTATATTTGTCTTTTTTTGTTAGTTTTTATATCTGTGTGTGTGTGTGTGTGTGTGTGTGTGTGTGTGTGTGTGTGTGTGTGTGTGTGTGTGTGTGTGTGTGTGTGTGTGTGTGTGTGTGTGTGTGTGTGTGTGTGTGTGTGTGTGTGTGTGTGTGTGTGTGTGTGTGTGTGTGTGTGTGTGTGTGTGTGTGTGTGTGTGTGTGTGTGTGTGTGTGTGTGTGTTTCTTTCTGTCTGTATGCTTCTCTCTCTCTCATACACACACACACACTTTCGCTATCTCTCTCTCTCTCTCATACAATCATACTCTCTCTCTCTCAGTGCCTAACATAGCAATTAACCCATCGCTAATTGCAATGGCTACCCTCACTTATTCACAATTTACTGCCATCATCGCGCAAGCAAACATAACGCGCAAGAGCCTCGTTACCCCCAATGCCTTCAACACCACAACTCACCATCTCACAACCCAGCTTTTATCCGAATTCAAATAACTTCTTGACATGAAACTCCCCAATTATCCAAACTTGAAGGTTATTGTGGCTCTTGTGCTTAAGTTATATTTGTGTTTAAGTAAGGTAGCGGGGAAAGCCCACAGGTAGGAGGGGGCGAAAGGGTGAGTAATTAACAAGGACAGACCCCCAGGTAGATGTAATATTCTCTTACTTTACATGACGAGTTGATATTGCAAGTTACCTGTGTTAGTGGTACAATATGTGCAGATGTGAGAGCCAGGTGTAATACTCATTTATGTCTACAGGTGTGTGAGTTAGTAAAGTGATAGTGGTGTGTGTGTGTGTGTGTGTGTGTGTGTGTGTGTGTGTGTGTGTGTGTGTGTGTGTGTGTGTGTGTGTGTGTGTGTCACTGTGTGTGTGTGTGTGTGTGTGTGTGTGTATGTGTGTGTGTGTGTGTGTGTGTGTGTGTGTGTGTGTGTGTGTGTGTGTGTGTGTGTGTGTGTGTGTGTGTGTGTGTGTGTGTGTGTGTGTGTGTGTGTGTGTGTGTGTATGTGTGCGTGTGTGTGTGTGTGTGTCTGGCAGGTGAGAGGAAAGAGTTATATATGTGAGTGGATGAAGTTACAAAATGAAAATCCGTGCCCTGAGCGATGTATATTGAAAGAGAGATAGAGAGCGAGCGAGCGAGCGAGAGAGAGAGAGAGAGAGAGAGAGAGAGAGAGAGAGAGAGAGAGAGAGAGAGAGAGAGAGAGAGAGAGAGAGAGCGAGCGCGAGCGCTAGAGCGAGAGCGAGAGCGAGAGCGAGAGCGAAAGAGAGAGAGAGAGAGAGAGAGAGAGAGAGAGAGAGGGGGAGCCTGGCCTGAAACTATGGTCGCCAGTAAGTCCCGCGATCACATCACCATCATATCTGCCAATGTCAGAGGTCTGCAAACCAACATCGGGGACCTGATTAACACTCACGTGATCCCTCACAACCCAGAAATCGTTGCGGCGGTAGAGACCTTCCTCAACAAGTCAATCCCAGACAACTTTAGACAGATAAATGGATATACGAGGTGGCATCGACGCGACAGGACACGCGGGACCTTTGGTGGTATCGCTGCCTCCTTTCACAAGAGTCTGTCGGTCTAGCCACTTGAAGTCACTCTACCAAACCATCTGGGGATGATGTTTTTCAAAATATGGACGCACCATCACATCGCTATCCTACTGTGTGTGTGCTACCGCCCAAAGTGGCAGAGGAGGGAGCCTATTGAGTATCTGCACACTCACCTGGATGACCTGTTGCAACAACACACCAGTGAGCACGTTGTCATCATAGGCGACATGAACCAACATCTAGTTGCAAGATCCTTTGATGACTTCCTCACAGTGTATGGTCTAACAAACCAAGTTGACTTCCCCACACACATTTCCGGCTCATCACTTGATCCTGTCATCAGTGATCTCCCAGACAGTGTCGTCACCTGTTCACCCCTCGGTGCTGTAGGATCATCAGATCACATGGCGATCCTAAGTACAATACAGGTTGCAGCTCAGAGAGATACCCCCATCACACGCACCAACTGGCTGTGGGGCAGAACAGACTGGGACGGTCTATGTGACGCGCTGCAACAAACACCCTGGAGCACCATTCTCGTCAATGATGTGGATACACAGGTACACACATTCACACGTACTCTGCTTGAACTCCAGAAGAAATATGTGCCAAGCCAGACTTACACTGCCAAGCCCCTTGCTAAGCCCTGGTTTGGTTACCAATGTAGGATGGCTGCCGATGAAAAAAGTCGTGCCTGACGGCTCTACTCACACCATCCAACCCACCCTAACAAGGAGCGCTACAGACACGCTTGTGCAGCAATGAAAGAAATCCAACAATGGGCTCAACGACGCTGGCAATCAATCAATCAATCATTGGGGGCATACGCCGGGGGGCGCGTCGCCTCGCCCACCCTACGACGCCACTCCCAGGGGTCACCACGAGCGAGTTCCCATGCAGGCTCCTTTCCCATACCAAGCAGCTCTCGACAAGAAACATCAACTTGCCCCAGCCACGAGCCTTGTGGGCGCCCCCTTGGCCTCCTCCACGCCGGATTGTCTCTTACAGATACAACCCGATGAGAAGGATCGGTTTCAGGGTAGCGTGCCACATGCCCATATAGCCGAAGTTGGCGCTGACGGACTATGCAGGTAATAGGCCTCGATTCAGTCTCACGGTGCAATCGCTGATTTGACACGTAATCATCCCAGCGATACCCCATGATTCTGCGAAGACACTTATTACCAAAGGCATTGATCGTCTCTTCAGTCACTATTTAGTGTCCCATGTTTCACAACCATAGAGTAAGACAGGGGATCACAAGCGATTTGAAGAATCCGGATCTTTTGTCCTCCTGCACAGGTACCGACAACGCCAAATAACTCCCGCTGAGCGGTCAAAAACACCGTGGCTATGCCAATCCGCCGTAAGACTCTTGACGTGACCCGCCGTCCTTTTTATGGACTGCGCTACCAAGGTATGTAAAACTTTCCAAGATCTCAATGTCCTCGCCACACACATGAACAGACTGTACTGCTTCATCTAGTAAGTCTCCAAACACCTGGACCTTGGTCTTGAGCCAGGAGACCTCAAGTCCCAAAGGCTTTGCCTCCTCGTGCAGCGCCTCGAGAGCCATCACCAGGACCTCCAGCGACTCAGCAAAGATTACTGCATCATCGGCAAAAACAAGATCAGTGATCTTGGTGTTGCCGACGGATGTTCCACAATCACTTTCATCTACAACCTTGTCCAATACCCAGTCCATACAAGCGTTGAAAAGTGATGGGGCAAGGACGCACCCTTGCCTCACTCCTGTATTCACAGGAAAGAAGCCGGATACACCTGCCCCACACTTCACAGCACTCTCAGTCCCAGAATATCAAACCAATAGTCCCTGCAGGAATCCCTCGAAGTCGCAGAAGATCCCAGAGTGACTCACGATGTACTGAGTCAAACGCCTTCTTGAGATCAACATAGGCTGCAAGCATCCCCTGTCGAAACTCACGTCGGCGTTCCACCAGGACACGAAGCGCTAGGATACGGTCCGTTGTTGACTTACCAGGCGTGAACCCAGACTGCTGAGGTCTCTGATGCTTCACCAGATGGCTGCGAATCCGTGTCAGCAATAGAGGGGCAAGCACCTTGCCTGGTACGCTGAGCAGTGTAATACCGCGGTAATTGTTGCAGTCCTGACGATCCCCTTTCCCTTTCCAGATAGGGACGACCAGCCCCCTTTTCCAGTCAGGAGGAATGGTACCTGATTGCCATACGGCAGTCAGGACAGCATGCAACCCGTGGATCATGGCCTCACCCCCAGCTTTGAGGAGCTCCGCACTGATATTACAAACACCAGCTGCCTTTCCACCCCTCAACTTTGCTACAGCCTCTCTGACTTCGTCAAGAGAGGGTGCGGTTTCGTCAATGGGAGGATCGGCATCCACTGCCTGTAACCCAGTGGTGTGAAGCTGCTCAGTTGGAGGGTCCACCGTGAACAACTGCCCAAAGTACTCAGCCCAACGAGCCATCTGCCCATCCATGTCCGACACGAGGCGCCCATCTGCTGTTCGAATAGCACTCGCCCGAGAAGGAGACTTGGAACGGATCTTCTTCAGGGCTCGGTAGGCGGGTCAGAGGTCATTAGTGTTCAAATGACCCTCGACATCCTCAGCGAGACTCCTGACATACCTCTCCCTGTCTCTCCCCAGGAGGGTTCTAGTCCGGCGTGACAGAGCCCTGTGCTGGTCCCGGTTCACAGCCAGCCTGGCAGCGCGACTCTCCTCGATTTTCTCCAGCGTCTCTGTCGAGATAAAACCACGCCTTGACCTCGGGCGCTCCCCAATACACTCCTTGGCAGCCTGTAGAGTTTCAAGTTTGAAGGTATCCCACAGTTCTACAGGGTCCCCGAGAGCACCGAGCACATCAAATCGATTCGAGACTGCCACCGCATACTCATGAGCACATGTTAAGTCCTTCAGTTTCTCAAGATGAAACACAGTATGGTTCCCTCATGAGATTCTTCTGGACTTGACATGAAGCTTAAGTGTAGCAACAACAAGTCTGTGATCTGTTCCAAAGAACTCAGCACTCCGGTAAACCCTACAGTTCTGGAGGATCCTCCAACGAGTGCTTAACGAGGATGTGGTCGATCTCTTAGCTACCCCTCCTGGCAATTACTATTACTATACCCCCCATGTCCAGCGGTGCAGCGCTTAGCCTTCTGTACCAAGAAACCTGCAATTCTCAACCTTCTGGACCGTTGCAAAAGTTCCTAGAAGCAGAGAAATGTGGTGTTTCTGTGTACCAGAGACCATGTGGGACCAACACATAACTCGTAGCATCTCTCACAGTTGGCAAGACGCGTCGGCAAGACTTTGACCCTCCAAAACCAAGCTCAAGTGGTGTCAGTGGGGAACGGTAAACAAGTCCTGGTGGACCACTACTTAAACAGCAAACAAGGTCTGAAAACAGGACGACACCATATCTCCGCTATTCAAGGTCTGAGGCACATAGTGGCCACCCAAGAACAAGGACAAGGCCGAGGTACTCGCGAAATTTTTTTCCAACAAAATGAAGTAAACCTGGATCCCCAGCGATCCATCCAGCTGTGCCTACTTCACAACTGCCAGCCTTTCTAACCTCACTATAACTTAGTGAGGAAGCGTTGTTCGCCGAAATTATATTCAGTTCGACACAAAGAAGGCCTTGGGCCCAAGGACAACAGTAGCTTTCTATCCTCAAAGCGCTGCGGCTCTCAGTAGCAAGCCCCTTGCTACTATCTTGCAAGCCTGCCTCATACTGGAAGGTGGCCCACCTGTTGGAAGGCTGCCAGAGTGGTGGAAACAATAAGAAAGGCCAAAAAAAGCACAACTGACCCCAAGAAACTATAGGTCCCAATCTCCCGTTTATCAGTTCTGGCAAGACGCTGGATGGAAGCTATAATGCCGACAAAATCGTTCGTCTTCACATCACAACACCTTCTTAACACAAAGTCAATTTTGGCTTCGAGCAAATAGGTAGCGGCCGCCGGACTGTTTGACTCATTCTGTCCACCACATGGTATAACGGGTCTTGACCAAAGAGAGAAAGGACACCTACGTCATTGCCCTGACATTGCGGGGCATAGCATTTTGACGGGATGTGGCATCACGGCTCATCAACAAACTAACAGTTTGGGTTCGTCCGCTGTTTATCTGATGCTCCTACCTACTACAAGCACTACCTGCGGGACAGATTTCGCAGAGGGTTGGTGGACGGTTCAAACCTCAGAGGAACATCGATCTTTGCCAGCGTCACTACAGGGAAGTGTGCTCGGCCCTCTCCTTCTGGCATGTATTCTTCAATGACTTGCTCCAGCTATCCCAGAGGCACATGTATATGCCGATGACTGCACCTTACTTCCCCTGCGACAGTGGTGATCACCGCAACACGACTGTCGCTCACATGAATCAGGTCCTCCAAACCCGTCATCTCATGGGGTCGTCGAGGGGAAAGTGGACTCGCTACAAGAGATCCCCGAAAAACCCAGGGCGATGCTCATCCCGACGACAACGTCCTCCTGATACTCCCATCCCTACCATCCTTACTGGGTGGGATGCCGAGAAAAAGCCCTGCAGACGCCATTCTCCTTACTTGGGGTGGAGCGTGGAACTAGCGTCTGACCTTCACCGACCACATCCGAACCATATCCAAGGAAAGCCGCCTGGAAAACTTAGCTGTGTCCGGCGTGTAACTCACACCTTCTTGACTCCCAAGGGATCACCACTCTTATAGGCAGATCAGTCCCGCTCCCTTATGGAGAGTACGCCCTCTTACGTGGTCTTCCTGCCCCCCCTTCTCTGTACCGATTTGTGTGTGATGCTTGTTCTCTGTTGTTGATTTTTTCTTGTTGACTGCTTGTTTTGTGATGCTGATGATCGATTTGAGGCCTTCTTGAAAAGGCTACAGCCCCGAGCCCAACGGTTAATACGTCTGAAGGCTCCGCAGGACCAGCTTCTCACTCCTCTGGAAACCCTGGCAGCAGGTTCGCGACATAAGCAGGTTCTGTGCGTCGTTTACCAAGACACACAAGGCAGAATGTCCTGCCACCTGGCTGCTCTCCCTCTCCCGGGACAGCCCTGGCAAACAACACGGGCCACACCACACGCCACTGCTGCTACCAGGGGGACCCTCAACCTGATCGTCCCTTTTGCCAGGAGGGAGACCTCTCTGCGTTCCTTCCTTCCACGATACACAGAAAGAATGTGAAACCGCATGGTACAGCAGACCAGCTGCACTCTACATTGTTTCCCCCAACTCCCAGACTTCAAGAGGAGGTGCTGTGAACGCTTGGATATTAAAGCAAGCCATAGTTATAAGTACACCTGTAAACCTGTAAACCCTGCTTAAGTCAACTTATGTCTATTATAAATATATATAGATATTAGTAGTAGTGAAATAATAAAATGTAAACTTAGAATAGTAACACATGTACATGTTGTTAAAATTCATTCAGTAGTGAAATGAGTGAAAAGAGAATAGAGAATTTAGGGAAATAGTAAACCCATGTATGTATGTTAAGCTAGGAATAATCTACACATTCCTAAAGTTCAAAGATAGTCTCAGTAGGTCCAGCTTGTGAAGCTCCTGACCGGTAAAACCTATAAGAATAAAGGTAATTAAAAAAAAAAAAAAAAAAAAAAAAAAAACAAGAGAGAGAGAGAGAGAGAGAGAGAGAGGAGAGGAGAGAGGGAGAGAGGAGGTGAGGAGAGGAGAGGAGAGCGAGGAGGCGGGATGATCGCAGTGAGAGAGAGAGGCGAGAGGAAGGGAGGAGATGAGGACGAGAGTAGGAGGAGAGAGAGAGAGGGAGAGTGAAGGGGAGGAGAGAGGAAGAGAGAGAGGACGGAGAGACGAGAGAGAGAGATTTTTTTGTGGGGAGAAAGGACGATGAGGGGGAGGAGAGAGAGATGAGAGAGAGAGGAAAACGAGAGAGGGGAAAGGAGAGGAGAGGAGACGAGGAGAGAGATGAGAGAGAGGAGAGAGAGAGAGAGAGGAGAGAGAAAGGAGGAGAGAGGAGAGAGGAGATGGGAGAGGAGAGACGAGGAGGCCATGGGAGAGAGATGGAGAGGAGGAAGAGTGGGGAGAGAGGAGGAGAGAGAGCAGAGAGAAGGGGGAGTTTAAGAAAGACACATACACACATCATATAGATAGAAAACGTAGGACACACAACAAAAATTAATATTAAAAAAAATAGAGAAAAGAAATATAAAAGAGAAGAGAAGAGAGACACATAAGAAGCGAAAGAGACAGACAGAAGGAAGGGAGAGAGGTAAGAGCAAATATATGTCTGGAAATAGAAAGAAGGAAAGAAGGAAGAAGGAAGGAAGGGGGGAAGGAAGGGAGAAAGAAAGGAAAAACAAGGAAGGATTGAAGGGAGAAAGGAAAGAAGAAAATAACGTGGGTTTTGTCGGAAAGAAATTATTTCAAGAGAAGAGAGAGAGGAGGGAGAGATGGGATGAGAGAGAGAGAGGAGACAGAGAGGAGGAGAGGAGAGATGAGGGAGAGAGGGAGAAGAGTGGAGGAGACGGAGATGCGGAGAGAGAGAGGGGGGAGGGGGGAGAGAGGAAGGAGTGAGAGAGATAGNATTCTTGTCCACTTTTTTTGTAACCTTTGGTGCACACACTAGTCCATAATGAAGCTCGCTCCTCTTGCATTCCACTTTCTCTACAAGCACGTACAGTCATGCAATTTCTAGCACAGTCCTTCCGCCTCTCTCTCTTTTACTCTGTCCCTCTCGCTCTCTCCCTGCTCCTGCTTCTCTCTCCATCACACACAAAAAGAGAGATAAAAAAAGAGAGACAGATACCATTACAGCTAATTTAATATTTATCACCGCTAGTATATCGACAAAGCCACAGTTACAATTGCAATGAAAACTATATATAAAAAGAAGGAAGAAGATAACTATAAGGGTAATCTATCAACTATCCCTTGTCGCCTCCGTGGTGCAGTGGCTAGCGTGCCTGGCTGCGAATCTGCGGGCCTTGGTTCGAATCCGGGCCAGGGCAAGTCGGTGACCAGCCTACCTAGCTGTTCTTCCTTTCTTTCGGGGTTGATAAATGGGTACCTGAGGTAGCCTAGGGAAGGTAACTGTGGTAACCCAAGTGTCACACTAGCCCTGTGTCCCGGGGTAACGGGTCCTCACCCACCACAGGCTCTAAGGGCTAATGCCACGGAGATGAGCACCGAATGCCACGCGCAGCATTGCGTATGCTCCCACCTTTACCTATCAACTAAACAATGATTAAAAGCGAAATAACATAAAAAATCGAGTATAGAAAGAAAAAGGGAAAAAAAATATCGTGAAAAAGAAAAAAAGAAAAAGCTGAAACAAAAACAGAAATCCCAAAATGCAAACAAACAAACAAAAAGACAAATTTACTTAAACGTGGTGACAAGTTCAATGAAACAATAACTGACAATACCAACACAAAATCTCTCTCTCTCTCTCCTCTCTCTCTCTCTCTCACTATCTCTAGGGGGCAGTAAACTAACACACTATCTCTCTCCCTCTCTTTTTCACGTGTAATCTTTTTCCCCGATCACCGGCGGGCCACGGGCGGTACTCGGCTCACAACACAACACGACACACAGGGGCGGCTTAAATGCTCTCGCCGCGCCGCCCGACTCAACACTGGTCTCTCTCTCGGCCTTACACACACGTCTCTCTCTCTCTCTCTCTCTCTCTCTCTCTCTCTTCTCTCTCTCTCTCTCTCTCTCTCTTCTCTCTTTTTTCTGCTCTTCTCTCTCTTTCTCTCTCTCTCGTTCTCTCTCTTCTCGTCTCTTCTCTCTCTCTCTCTCTCTCTCTCTCTCTCTCGTCTCTCTCTCCATCCTCTCTCTCTCTCTCTCTCTCTCTCTCTCTCTCTCTCTCTCTCTCTCTCTCTCTCTCTCTCTCTCTCTCTCTCTCTCTCTCTCTCTCTCTCTCTCTCTCTCTCTCTCTCTCTCTCTCTCTCAATATCTGTCTTTCTCTCGTTCTTTATTTCTGTCTTTCTGTCTATCTCTCTCGTTCTCTCTCACACTCTCCTCTCTCTCTCTCTCTCTCTCGTTCTCTCTCTCTCTCTCGTTCTCTCTCTCTCTCTCTCTCGATCTCTCGATCTCTCGTTCTCTCTCTGTCTCTCATTCATCCTCATTCACTCACTCTCTTACTTATATTCTTTCACTCATATATATCTCTCTCTCTCTCTCTCTCTCTCTCTCTCTCTCTCTCTCTCTCCTCTCTTCTCTCTCCTCTCTCTCTCCTCTCTGCTCTCTCTCTCTCTCTCTCTCTCTCTCTCTCTCTCTCTCTCTCTCCTCTCTCTCTCTCTCTCTCTTCAACACAACACTCACTCCTTCCTACCTCAAGTAACTTAAATCATCTCCTTCACCATCCTCTTGATCAGCTTATAAAAAGAGTATAAGAGAAGAGAAGAGTATAAGAGAGGAGGAGAATCTCTTGCCTCGATTTTAATCCTCGAACCTTCTTCCCTAACCTACACTTGGCCCCCAAGGGAGGGTTTGGGTTTAGCAAAATTTTTTGTTTTAACAGGTGTTTTAAGCAGGTGTTTACAGGTGTTTAGAGGTGTTTTTAACAGGTGGGTTTTTTAAAGGGGTTTTTGCAGGTTTTTTGCAGGTTGGGTTTTGCAGGGGTTTAGCAAATTTTTTAGGAAGGGTTTTTTTAGCAGGTGCCTAACAGGGTTTGGGGTTTTAACAGGTGTTTGCATTTTTTTTAGCAGGTGTTTACAGGTGTTTCACAGGTGGGGTTTAAACAGATTTTAGCAGGTTTTTCCAACCGGTTTTTAGCAGGGTTTAGCAGGTGTTTAGGGTGTTTTAGAAGGTGTTTAGAAAGGTTTTTTTAAAGGGGGAGTGTTTCGTGTTTTGCCCGGTTTTTTGCAGGTGTTTAGCAGGGTAAATTTTTTGCAGGTTTTAGCAGGTGTTTTAGCGGTGTTTAGCAGGTGTTTTTGAAAGGGGGTTTTAGAAAATTTTTTTAGAAAGGGGTTTTTTTTGGCAGGTGTTTTTTGGGGGGCATTTTTTTTTGGCAGGGTTTAATTTGGCAGGTGTTTGGCAGGTGTTTTGGGAACAGGGGGGGAAGGGTTTTTGGCAGGTATTTTGGGCCCGGTGTTTGGGGAGGGGTTGGGGGTTTTGGGAGGTATTTTGTTAGGGGGGGAAAGGTTTGGGGTTTCAAGTTTGGGTTTGGAAATTCTTGTATCGGGGTTTTGGTAATTTATGTTAGGAAAGAAAAATATTTAAAAAAAAAGAAAATGGAAATAAGTTTTGAAAAAGCTTAAAAAAGGAATTCGATCCCCTTAAAAGGGGGTTTTTGTAAAAGTAGAGAAAATAGTAGTAGTCACCCCCAAAAACCCCTTTAAAATAATAAAAAAAAAATATTTAAAAATTTATATTTTTGTTAATAAATTTTAAAAAGATATAGAAGAAAAAAAAATACATTCCCTACTTAAAAAAAAAAAGAGCTTGGGTTTTTCAAATTTTACACACAACAAACCCACCAGACACACCAGAAAACAGACACACACCAAAACACACACCACAAAACACACCACACACACACAGACAGACAACAGACACAACACGCACACGCACACCTGCCCCTGACTTTTTTTCCCCTTTCCCAAAAAGATTGTGGGTACTTTGATTTTAAAAACTGAATATCTCACTCAATTTTTTTTCAAAGGCATATTTTCAATCCATCTCTTCATTCAAATTTTTTTCATGCAAATTTATATCAATGATTTTTTATTAAATTTTTCACGTCTGATGCGGGCGTATTAATGCATGATAATTAAAAAACACATAAAAAAAGAGCAATGTGGGATAAACTATTAATATTATTGTGATATTGATGTAGCTAGATTTGTAGATGTCATTTTTTTTTTAGTTATTTCATATTGCAACCATTAATATTATTGTTATTATTGTTATTATCATTGTTATTGTTTTTGTAGTGGCTTTAGTGTGTGTGTGTGTGTGTGTGTGTGTGTGTGTGTGTGTGTGTGTGTGTGTGTGTGGGTGTGTGTGTGTGTGTGTGTGTGTGTTGTGTGTGTGTGTGTGTGTGTGTGGTGTGTGTGTGTGTGTGTGTGTGTGTGTGTGTGTGTGTGTGTGTGTGTGTATGTGTGTGTGTGCAACTCCCACCTGTACGAAACATGATATTAACAACTTGATGGGAAAATTGTCGGAACACACAAGCCTCTTTCCTTCCTACAATCCTCCTAATCCTTCTTTTCCTCCTCCTCCTCCTCCTCCTCTCTCCTCCTCCTCCTCCTTCCTCCACCCCACAGAAATGCTGGGTCACGATCTGTTTCCGCAAATACTAATCAAAGTAACTTAATCAAGCGCTCTGTTACAGTGGACCCTAGTCATCCTGCCGGTAAGCCCTCACGCAAGGTTACCAAAACTATTAAAGTAATCGTCCAGACCCATTTTTTTTGCCGAATTATGTTGAATACATAATTCAATTATGTTGAAATTAATTATTCATGAATAAATGAATTATTCAATTAGTTGAATTCAAAACACCTAATCCACCAAAAATAATTGATTTCCAGGCCTTATTTCCGTAAAGACACGACTTTTGTAAAAAGCGCGCGAAAAAAAAAATCTTCCCTCCAACAGGGCTACGACTGTTATTGATGACGTCAGAACAGGGACGCCCGCAGACACTCTGTCTGACACCTGTCGGCAAATGTTATGATGAGCGATTGTACTTCGGTGTCAGACAGTGCATCTGTCGCTTGTGACAGATTTAGAGTACGATGCTCAATCTGACACCGAAAGAAATGACGCTGGTCGCGTATACTATGAGGAAAATGAACCTCAGATTGTCATGGGATCCTATATGTTTGAGCCCGAGTACGAGGTGGATTAACAGGTGTTAGCAGAGCCTGAGGTTCAGCAGGAGGACCTGGCACTTCTCCAAAACTTGGATTGGTAAATAAGGTTAAACCATGTGTGTGTGGGAATCACAATGAAGGTACTTCGAGAAAATCCTATGGTTTATTTTTGGAGCTACAGTCAAACGTCATTACTCGAAAACCACATACTAGCATTAACTACAGCATAGAGTTGGAAAATATGCGGGCGGGAAGGCAGAAAGTGTGACAAGCCACACCACCACAGGGTCTCTCACCACAGGGCACGCCCACTCCACAACTGGTTGACTTGGTTTACTTGGTCTTGTTAAGAGGCAAAGCCTCACAGTCGTGGTGGTCCACCGCTGCTGCCAGTCCTGGCGTCCATGTCTAAAGGCCACACTGGTCTGGTATGGTGTGGACTGAGTCACTGTCTTACGGGGGGGGCGTCGCCCTTGTCCAGCACACCCGTGTACACAGGCTCACCTCACACTCGTCGTCCCAACCCCACACACTGGTGTAGGCGACTAGTCGCGCTGCACACTCTCACCCAGTCTTTCACCCGATGTGTACCTTCACTACACAACCGTTTCTCTCAACACAACTGCTCGCCCCAACACACTATAGGCGTGTATCACCCTACCACACGCCACTCCTTTCCGTGTGCAAACTTTTCTCGAAAAGCACAGCTGTCTTGCTGCCACCCATAAAGGATGCATGCATGTGGCATATAGCAAAAAAAATCTATCAGAAACACCCAAATATCTTCAAGTACTATATTTATCTGTGTTTACGTGCCTCTGATCAAGCGCGGGAAGATGAGCCTCCCTGATGCTACGTCACCGAGTCTGAGCATGAGCGTCTGCAAACCTTGAGAGCGTTTTGAAAACTCGGGGAATTTGCAGATTTTGATTGCGGATTATTTAAAAACGGCTGACTGGATACAAAATGTGACGACGTATTGTTGATATACTCGTTAATGGCTATGATTTGATTGCATTAAATCAGGAATGATGAAATGGTCTAAACGATTACTTTAAGGAACTTAAATTACTCTACACCAATGCCAGAAGCATTACTCTAAAGCGCAATGAATTATTGGCTTACGTTGTTTCCGAAGCGCCAGATATCGTTAGTATCACTGAGAGTTGGTTCTACACAAGAGATAAACATTTATTATCTGAAATAGCCATTACAGGCTACAAGACATTCCTAAATTGTCGTACGCATAAAGCAGGTGGAGGTGTCATTCTTTACATTAAAGATGATTTACAAGCAATCGAAATCGATAAAGTAAGTCAAGATCATTATGACTCAGTCTACGCAAAATTTAAGCTTAACGGTAAACTGCTAACTATTGGGACAATATATCGTCCTCCCAAATCAAATGCAGAAGTATATTGCCTCCTGTATGACGAGATAAAGTCAGTTGTCAACAAAAATAACGACACAATTATATGTGCAGATTTTAACCTACCGCGTATAAACTGGAATAATAATTCTGCTGATATTGAAGGTATGCGATTGCTTTATATGGCAAACGAAGTATTTTTAAATCAGGTGGTCCGTGAGCCTACAAGGGATAATAGTATCCTAGATTTAGTTTTCACTACAGACATTGATCTGTTTGATTACTGCGATATAGGTGAACATCTGGCAAACAGTGATCACAGGTTAATCAGATGCGGCATAAATTGTAACGTAGACATCACAGAAAATCTGTTAGTAGTTCCCAATTATAATAAAGCAGATTTCACGAAGATCAGCAGGGTACTAAGCGAAGTTGATTGGTTTGACCTACAAAATGGTAATAACGCCGAAAACATGTGTAATCTATTCACAAATAAACTCCAATCGGTTGTTGAAAAATATGTTCCTATGGTAAGAAAACGCTTAAATAACATAAACAGACCCTATTGGATGACTAATGAGATACAACAAATCATCGGCAGAAAGTGCCGGGCATATAAAGTTTACAAACGATCAAATGCGGACTGCGATTCTAGAGATTACAATGACGTAAAGCGTCGCTGCAAAGGACTAATTATTATAGTAATTAAGTCTAAAAAGCGCGTATAGGAAAAAAAATTGCAAAGGAATCCAAATCAAACCCGAAAAGGTTCTTTCAATACGTTTGGATTAAGAAAAGTGTCAAAACAAGTATTGGGCCACTGAAAGATAAGAACAACATCTTGGTAAATGATAATTATAAGCGTATGGCGTCCGTACTCACTGACTACTTTAATGCAGTGTTTATTAAAGAAGACGAAGCTACATTACCAGAACCAGTAACATGTTTGCGGGACTCGAAAGTGATAGATTGGAAATAGGAGAGATAACAGTAGACGAAATATCAAAGTATTTGCAGAAACTTGACCCAGCAAAATCCGTGGGGGTTGACGAAATCTCGCCGAGATTACTTCGCGAATGTCATAGACAACTTTCGCTCCCATTAAAGACTATTTTCAACAAATCGCTATTGGACAAAAATGTTCCTAGTAAGTGCAAATGAGCTAATGTTACACCGATATTCAAGAAAGGGAGTAAGAGCCTCGCAAGTAATTATCGCCCAATTAGTCTAACGTCTGTGATTGTAAAACTATTTGAGAAAATATTGCGGGATAAAAATAGTCTATTTCTCGATGAAAATAACTCAATATTAAACTCCCAGCATGGTTTTCGTAATAAGAGATCCTGCTTAACAAACCTACTCGATTTTTTCAATGTCATTTATTTAAACTGGGACGCTAAAATTCCCTCGGATATAATATACCTTGATTTTCAGAAAGCTTTCGATACAGTTCCCCATAAGCGACTTTTGACCAAGCTAAGGGCACATGGCTTAGGAGAGCAGTTATGTACATGGATTGGCGATTGGCTTTCAAATCGTAAACAACGGTAGTAATAAATGACGAGGCATCTGATTGGTGAGATGTTACAATGGGGGTGCCTCAGGACTCGGTCCTGGGTCCTACTCTTTTTCTGATATATATCATGATCTGGACTGCTGACTTGTCTCTAAAATATGGAAATTTGCAGATGACACCAAATTAGGCAGTAAAGCATATACTAGGAAAACTGCGAAACTCTTGCAAACGTGATCTCGACAAAATTATCAGATTGGAGTGATAAATGGCTATTAAAATTCCATTCCGATAGATGTAAAAGTAATGCATATAGTGCAAACGATAACCTCAAATATAAACTATCAAATTGCAAAATAAATCGTTAACTGAGGTTCAGCAGGAAAAGGATTTAGGTGTCATCATCATAATGATGCTTAAAGACTAGTCCGCATTGCCTAGCTGCCAGTAAAAAGGCAAATATGATGTTGGGCTTCATTAAACGCAACCTTTGAACATAAAACTCCAAAAGTAATGACACCGATTATACACGTATTTGGTTTAGCCCGCTCTTAGAATATGCCGTACAATTCTGGTCGCCTTGTTTCGTAAAAGATGAAGCCAAATTGGAGTCAGTGCAAAGAAGAGCAACCAAACAAATTCCATCTCTGCGAAACTCATCTTATGAAGAGAGACTGCTGAAACTGTTTTCCCTAAGGATCGTAGAATCCGTGAGGACTTGATAGAAACCTTTAAGATCCTAAAAGGATTTGATGACATTAATCAAGAGAACCTATATCGAACTTTCTCCTCAAGTGACAAAAGAAATAAACGGTCTAAAACTAAACGATCATCGTTGCATCACCGATCTCCGTAAAAATTATTTCAATGTTAGAGTAGTTGATCGATGGAACAAGTTACCAGCAAATGTTGTCGAAGCCAGCACAATAACTACATTTAAAAACAGACTTGATGCACACTGTAAAGTAAATGGGTATTGATAGTGCCCTGCAATTGCATATTGTAGTTCCCCGGACCGAGTAGTGATAGTGATAGTTGTAGTTAGTATATTTCATATCCTATCATTCCTCACTATGAAATTTCTATGTTCCTATAAGAACATAAGAACATAAGAAAATAAGGAAGCTACAGAGCCGCGAGGCCTACACGTGGTAGTTCCTGTCACCTAACACTACCTACATTCACCTTTCATCCCCATTCATGGACCTATCCAGCTCCTCTTTAAAGCTCCCTAATGACTCCGCACTAACTACCTGTCTACTGAGACCATTCCATTCATTCACCACCCTATTTGTGAACCAGTTTTTCCCTATTTCCTTTCTAAATCTACGCTTTTCCAGCTTGAATCCGTACTTTTTGTTCTACTCTGGTTAAAAGCCGTAAGAAACTTTTCCTACCTCTCCTTTATTAAATCCCTTTATCCACTTAAAAACTTCTATCAGATCGCCCCTTACTCTGCGTCTCTCGAGTGGGTGTAATTTTAATAACTTCAATCTCCTCTCATAACTAACGTTACGCATCCTTGTATCATTTGGTCATCTTTCTCTGCACTGTTTCTAACAACATCCATCTGTAATATGGAGACAAAACTGAACTGCATAGACTAGGTAAGGCCTGACTAGAGCCAGATAAAGCTTTAGAATAACTTCCGCACTTCTACTTTTAACACTTCTAGTAATGAATCCTAATACTCTATTAGCTCTATTTCTGGCCTCAATACATTGTTTTCTAGGTCGGAGGTCTGGGCTCACCCTCACTCCAAGATCTTTTTCACCTTCTGATCTTTTCAGCGATACATTGCTTATGGTGTATCTATTACCAGGGTTTTTTCTACCAACATTCATAACGCTGCATTTATCAATATTAAATTCCATCTGCCATCTGACTGCCCACTCGTTAAGTTTATCTAAGTCTCCCTGCAATATGTTTACATCAGACTGTGATCCAATAATCCTACCTAACTTAGTATCATCAGCAAACTTGCTGATATCACTGCTAATCCCACTATCCAAGTCGTTGATGTAAATCAAAAATAGTAATGGACCCAAAACAGACCCGTGTGGAACTCCACTTGTCACCATTCCCCATTCAGATTTAGAACCATTAATTGTAACCCTTTGCTGCCTATTACTTAGCCAAGCTCTGATCCAATGAAGAACCTTCCCATCTATACCATGAGCCTAACCTTATTTAAGAGTCGCTCGTGTGGTACTTTGTCAAATGCCTTACTAAAGTCCAGATATATTATATCATAATCCTTATCATTATCTGCCGTCTCATAAACTTTCCTATAAAAACTCAATAAATTGGTGAGACATGACCTACCCTTGGTGAATCCATGTTTGTGAATCATTGATCAACTATATTTATCTAAGTGCTCTCTAATGTTTTTTGCATAATAGATTCCAATAATTTACCCACCACTGACGTTAGACTTACGGGTCGATAATTTGACTTTAGTCCTCTGGTCTCCCTTATTAAATATGGGGACAAACATTTCCTTCCTCCACAATAATGGCACATCTCCTATCACAAAACCGATTTCCTAAAATGTGCACTAACGACTCACTAAAACCTCCTTGCATTCCTTTAATACCCTGGGGATACACTTCATCTGGCCCTGGCGATTTAAAAATGTTCATTTTATCTAAACCCTCTTCCACCATTTCCCTTAGTTATCACAATACTTTGAGTTTCTCCTCATCGCTTCCTTTGAACATCTGCTCACTATCAGGTATCGTCTGTGTATCCTCCTCCGTAAAAAACAACTAAGAAATAATCATTTAGACACTTACACATATCCTCATCCGTATTTAAGACCTCCCCCTGTCCTGGACCTTAACGGCCCAACTAATTCCCTTGTCTTTGTTTTATATACCTGATAGAACCCTTTTGGTCCCTTTTCACCTGTTCTGCTACTTTAATCTCATAATTGTTCTTAGCAACTCGAGTTAATTTTCTTCACTGTCCTCGCCATCACGTTATTACTGTTCTTTGTTTACCATCCTGCTTGAACCTTAAATAAATGTTTCGTCTTCTTACTCAATGTTGTGTTTTAAATTGTGGTCATCCATTTTGGATCACTCTTTCTGACCTTATTTCCCTATAAGGAATATTTCTTTTTCTGTCCGTCAATTATATTCCTTACAAATGAGGTATAATCCTCATCAGTCCCGACCTCACTTCCATTTTTTAACCTCTCTAATTACCTCCTCAGCCCTGACCTCACTTCCCTGTCAAACCGCTCTAATTACCTCCTCAGCCTCGACCTCACTACCATATCTAACCGCGCCAATTACCTCCGGGTGCCTTCCTAATCCTTCATAATTGGCCTTTCCAGCTGTCATCGCCCTGTCATTATTCTGGGAAAATTTCTTCCCTCCATCTCACACCTCTTATTAGTAATAACCTCCAGGTGTCTCTTAATCCTGCATAATTGGCCTTTCTGAAATTAGGCATTCGATGCTTATTGCCACTTAATTTTCCAACTTCCCATTTTAAGCTAAATCTGATCTCATAATGGTCGCTATTATCTATATTCCCACCGACCTCCACATTTGTAACTAAATCGTCTCTATTTGTCAGCAATAGATCTATAATATTATCTCCTTTAGTAGGCTCCTTGATTGCTTGACCTAGGAAGTTATCCTGGATTATATTTAACAATTAATCTGCGTCGCTGTCACCTATGATTAAATCCCAGTCTATATTCCTAAGATTAAAATCTCCCACCACGCATAGTCGATTATATCTGCAGGCCTTGTTCATTTCTTCCCATATAGGAGCTGAATCCTCTTTACATAAGTTTGGAGGCCTATACACTTCACCCAAAACCATTTTCTCAGTTCCCTCCGTAACCTCTACCCATATAGACGCTATGCTGTCATCTGTTTTTATAACATTATTAACACAACACTGCAATGCATCTCTTGCATAAAGCGCAACTCCTCCACCTCGTCTGCCTACTCTGTCCTTGTGAAATAACTTATACCCAGCTATCTCGACTTCCGGATCGAATACCTTTCCTGACATATCCAACCATGTTTCTGTTAATGCTATTATATCAAAATCCTCTACACTATTTATTCCTCTCAGGAAATCTTTTTTTTTATAAAATACTCCTACAGTTTGTATAGTAAACCTTCAAGCAACTCCATTTTTATCAATTTTGCCTTTATCTTTAACTAAACCCCTCCTCTCTCTCTTCTTACGATTCACTTTAGTTCCCTGCCTTCTGAAACTCCTCCTAGTATCGCAAGTTTCCCTTACCCCGACCCCAGTGTCTACTCCCCGGTTCTCTATCTTAAAAAAGCCTGCAGTGCACCTACCTCTCTTTCAAGGGATTCAGACAAGATCTGAACTCCTTTCCTCGAAAAGTGCACCCCATCCCTGCGGTAGAGGTGGTTATGCCCGAAAAAGAGGTCCCAGTTGTCGACAAAGGCCCAACCATTGTCTTTGCAATGCAGTGCCAGCCGGCAATTCAAGGCAATAGCCCTGGAGTACCACAAGTCGTCAACAAAGCGTCTTGGAAGGATACCATACACCACAGGGAATCCACCCCTGTCCCTAACTTTACCTACAGCTTCCTTGAACCGCCGTAGCAATTCCTCACTTCTTACACAGTCAACATCATTTCCCCCAGCACTCAGGCAGACGATGGGCTTTTTCCCTTGATCCGCCATGCACTCAACTATCTTATCACTAACATAGCCTATCCCCTTCCCTGGGTAACTCACCGACTTCATGCGCATCCCTTCCCTGTCACAGAACCTGCTGTCGAGATGTCTAACCTGACTGTCACAACCAAGATTTTACCTTCGGGTAATGATGTATCGTCCACCGTCCTTACCTCCGTAATTTCCTCTTGCAGCCCCGAGAGTACCTGAAATGCGTTCGTGCACACAACATGGTCATTGTTTACCTTTTTCTCCGTTGGGCGTGTACCACCATGCTCAACCACCTGCCATTCATCCCTCCTTGGTGACTTAATAGAGACCACTCTTTTAGTAGTAACCCGAGGCACGTCACCCTCAGGTACCCCTCCTGGTACATACCTCGCATGTGCCCCTCCACTCAAATCACTCACTCCACCTCCACACTTAAGAGATCGTATCTCTATCTCCTGCTTCTTCACCACGCTTTTCAAATCGCTCACTTCTCTTACGAAGTACCTTTTCAGGTCATCGATCGCCTCCAGAACAGACTTAAGCGCCACTGCACACCCTTCACTACAATCCCCCTCGACACTTCTCCCTCCATCTACCACACTCGGTTCCACCTCGGCTTCCTTCACTTCACCCTCTCCTACACTTCTCCCACTCCACACCTCCACAACACTCGCCTCCACAACACTAACAACCCATCGCCTCCATTAGCCATGTCGACGCTAATCTCTGCACCTGCCCACTTAATGGACCTGACTCAACACACACGGAGCTGCCTACTCACACGTCTTGTCTCTCCAAACGACAAAGACTGACTATCTTCTTTAGGGACATGGTATCATTTTCCACCTGTTCCTCCTACATATAGTTGATAGTTAGCAGTAATGTAGTACAACAGATACCCTAGTTATGTCCAATAGGTCTCCTGGTGTCTGTTACTCCTATATATTCCTATGTATGGGAATACATAGCAATCAGCAAATGCTGCAAAGCTGATCGTGACCCAGCAAAGCTGGGTCACGTTTCCGTTTCCGAAAATACTAATCAAAGTAACTTAATCATAGCGCTCTCTTTCAGTGGACCCGAGACACCCTGCTGGTAAACCCTCACGCAAGGTTACCAAAACTACTAAAGAACTCAAATTACTAAACACACAATGCCAGAAGAATTTTTCTAAGCTGAACTAATTATTAGCATACGTGTGTTTGCCTAAACGCCAATATACGGTTAGCATCATGGAGATTTGTGTCACACAAAGATAAAACATTTATTTCTCTAAATAAAACCATTCCCAGACTCAAGACATTCCTAAATTGTCGTACACATAACGGTGTGGTGTCATTCTTCATTAAAGATAATTTACATTCAATTGAAATCGATAAAGTTTCAAGATCATTATGACTCAGTCTATGCAAAGATTAAGCTAAATGGTAAACTGATAACTATTAGGACCATATATCGTCCTACCTAAATAATCAAATGCGGAGGTTAGATTGCCTCCTGTCTGACGAGATAAAGTCCGTTATCAAGGAATAATAAAATGCGACAATTGTATGTGGAGATTTTAACCTGCCTCGTATAAACAGAAATCATAATTCTGACCGATAGAGAAGGTGTGCGATTGCTTGACCATGGTAAACGAATTATGATTTAAATCGGTGGTCCGTGAGCCTACAAGGGATACTAGTATCCTAGATTTAGGTTTTCCACTCCGACATCGATCTTGATTTGATTATTGCGACAGAGGTGAACATTTGCAAATATGATCACAGGTTAATCAGATGCGGCAAAAATTGCAACGTAGACATCACAGAAATCGTTATTAGTTCCCAACTATGTAATAATAAGGCGGGATTTAACAAAGATACGGCAGGTACTAAGCGAAGTTGATTGGATTAACCTCTAAATGGTTTAACGCGCCGAAACATGTTGTAATTTATTCACAAATAAACTCCAATCGTGTTGTTGGAAAATTGTTCCCCTGGTAAGAAAACGCTTGAATAACAAAAATAGCGGGGGGTTGGAGTTGTTGAAAATAGTTGGATGACTAATGAGAGACCAAACTAATCATCAACAGTAAACACCGAACGTATAAGTTACAAGCGATCAAATGCGGACTGTGCTACTAGAGATACAATGACGTTAAGCGTCGTTGCAAAGGACTTAATTATTTATCAAAAGCCGCGTGTATGACGAAAAAAATTGCAAAGTAATCCAAATCAAACCCGAAAAGGGTTCTTTCAAATACGTTTCGAAAGTAGAAAAACGGTCAAACATGTATTGGGCCCATGAAAGATAAGAATAACATCTTAGTAATAATAAGAGTATTGCGTCCGTATCTCAATGACTCTTTAAATGCGTTTTTTATTAAGAGACGAAGCTCACCATTTACCAGAACTAGTAAGCACGTTTTGCAGGACTCGAAAGTGGATAGATTTGTAATTAGGAGAGATAACGTAGACAAATATCAAGTATTATGCAGAAATTGACACCAGCAAAATCCGTTGGGGTGGATGAAACCCGCCGAGATTGCTTTCGGGCCATGTCACAGTGAACTTTCGCTCCCATTAGAGATTATTTTCAAGAAATAGCGATTGACAAAAATGTTCCAGGTATGTGGAAATTAGCAATGTTACAACCGATATTCAAGAAAGGTGGGGAGTAAGAGCCTCGCAAGTAATTGTCGCCCAATTAGTCTAACGTCTGTGATTTTAAACTATTTGAAGAATTATTGCGGGATAAAATAGTGTCTTTTCCTTCTCGAAGAAAAAAACCCTCAATATTAACTCCCAGCATGGATTTCGAAATAAGAGATCCTGCTTAAACAACCTACTTTTGATTTTTTCCAATGTCCTTTATTCAAACTGGACTCTAAATTCCCCTTCGGATATTTTTATCGAGGGATATCCTCCGTAAATGGATATCCAATGTATATTTGACATCGGAAGTCAATATACATTGACTTCCAGAAAGCCTTCGTACAGTTCCCCATAAGGGCGACTTTTGACCCTAATGGCGCATGGCTTAAGAGAGCAGTTATGTTCATTAATTGGAAATTTGCTCTCAAAATCGTAACAACGGTTATTACTTAACGGCCGAGGCATCTGATTGGGCTAGCTGTTTTCTACAGGGGGGTGCCTCAGGGCTTCGTCTTGGGTCCTACTTCTTTTTCTGATATATTCATGATCTGGACTGTCGGACTTGTATCTAAATATCTAATTTGCAGATGACAACAATTAGGCGTAAAGCATATACAAGAGAAACTGACTGCGAACTCCTTACAACGTGGATCTAGACAAACTATCAGATGGGTGTGATACATGGGTATTAAAATTCTATTCCGATAAATTTTAACGTATGCATATAGGCAACGATAACCTCAAATATAACTACAAATTCAAAATACCTCGTTAATGAAGCAGGAAAAGGATTTAGAGTGTCATCAATTAGTAATGAGCTTAAACTCATTACGCATTGCCTGGCTGCCAGTAAAAAAGCGATATTGGTATGGCGTTCATCAAACGCACTTTGATTACATGAAACTCCGAGTATGACACGATTATACACGTCTTTGGTAGGCCCACTTAGATATGCCGTTCAATTCTGGTCGCCTTGTTTTCGTAAAAGTTCAACAAATTGGATCAGTTCAAAGAAGAAGCAACCAAAATAAGTCCATCTCGTGCGAAATTCATCTTATGAGAGAGACTGCAGAAGCTTAATATTTTTTCCTTAAAGGATCGTAGAATCCGTGGGGACTTGATAGACCACCTTTACGATCGTTAAAGGATTTGATGTCATTAATCAAGAGAACCTATTCGAGCCTTCTACCCCGTGACAACAAGAAACAACGGTCTAAAACTGAATGGTCAACGTTGCAGCACAGATCTCCTTAAAATTAATATCAAGTTAGGAGTCGTTGATCGATAGAACACATTACCAGCAAATGTTGTCGAAGCCAGTACACATACTTCATTTAAAAAAAGAACTGACGCGTACCGTAAAGTAAATGGGTTTTGATATTGCCCTGGCGGAATTTACTATTATAGTCCCCCCCGGATCGATTAGTGTTAGTGGAAGTTGTAGTTAGGCATATTCATATCTTATCATTCTTCAATAAGAAACTTCCATGTTGGCTAGCTTCTTCTTTATATGGACATGGTATCATTTTCCCAACTGTCCTCTTACATGTAGTTTGATAGTTAGTAGTATGTAGTACAACAGATACCCTCGTTATGGACCATAGGTCTCCTGGTGTCTGTTATTCCTATGTAATTTCTGTTTATGTATTCCTCCTGCCTCCTCCTTCTCCTCCTCCTCCGCTCCTCACCCAACAGGAGAATGTAGACTTCGCAAACTTCTGTGATAATTTCTTGAGGATCCTTCCTGGTTGAAGGATTCCTCCTGTTTGTTGGGGATGACGGACTCCACCTCAGCACCGTCGATCCATTGCATGATTAGTACGTCTGCTAAATGACAAAGTTTTCTTCTTACAGATCAAAAAACGACGAGCGGACGGGCGGTAAGCAGCATCCCTTAACCCCTTTCCTTTTACCCCACAGCAAACGCTTGGGTCACGTCCCGTTTCCGCAAATATAATCAAGTAACTTAATTCAAGCGCCCTAAACAGTGGACCCTATACGCCCTGCCGTAAACCCTCACGCAAGTTCCAAAACTATCAAGGAAACTTAAATTACTACACACACATGCCAGAGCATTTTTTAAAGCGTAACGAATTTATTTCATACGTTGTTTGCCGGACGCAGATATCGTCCCAGTATCACTGAGAGTTGGGTCAACACAAAAGAATCATAAAAACATTTATTTTTTAAGCTGAAATAGCCATTCCAGGCTTTAAGACATACCTAATTTTCGCACGCAACAAGCAGGTGGAGAGTCATTCCTTTAAGCATTTAAGAATTTTGGCTACAGCAATCGAAATCGATAAAGTACACAAAAATCATTATGACTCAGTCTAACCAAAGTTAAGCTAAACGGTAAAATTGCTAACTATTGGACAATATATCGTCCTCCCAAATCTAATGCGGAAGTCGATTGCTCCTGTATGACGAGATAAAGTCAGTTGTGAACAATAATAACGATACAATTATTGTGTGGAGATTTTAACCTACCTCGTATAAACTGGAATTAATTTCTGCTGATAGAGAAGGTATGCGATTTGCATTGATATTGAACGAAGTAATATTTAAATCAGGTGGTCCGTGAGCCCTACAGGGATAATGTATCCTAGATTTTAGTTTTCACTCCCGACATTTGATCTGATTGATTACTGCGATATGGTGAACATTTGGCAACAGTGATCACAGGCTAATCAGATTGCGGCCAAATAAATGCATGTAGACATCACGAAAATCGGTTACTAGTCCAAAGTATAATAAAGCAGATTTTCACGAAGATCAGCAGGGTAACTAGCGAAGTTGATGATTGACCTACTAATGGTAATAACGCCAAAAACTTGTGTAATGTATTCACAAATAAACTCCATCTGTGTGGAAAAAACATGTTCCCATGGTAAGAAAACGTTTGAAATAACATAAACCAGACCAGTTGGATGAATAAGAGTGAGATCCAACAAATCATTGCAGAAAGCCCGAGCGGAATAAAGTTTACAAAACGATTCAATGCAGACTGCGTTCTAGAGAATACAATGACGAAAAACGTCGCGCAAAGGACTAATTAGGTTCCTAAAAAGCGCGAGTATGAAGAAAAAATTGCAAAGGAATCCAAATCAAACCCGAAAAAGGGTTCTTTCATACGTTCGAAGTAAGAAAAATGTCAAACGAAGTATTTGGGGCCACTGAAAGTATATAATAACTTGGAATATGATAATAAGAGCATGGCTACGTACTCAATGAATCTTTAATGCGGTATGTATTAAAGAAACGAAACTCCATTACCAGACCCAGTAACTGTGATGCGGGACTCGAAAGGGATAGACTGGTGAAATAGGAGAGAATACAGTAGACAAAATATCAAAGTTTTTGCTGAAACTTGACCCAGCAAAAATCCGTGGGGGTGGACGAAATCTCGCCACGACTACTTCGGCGAATGTCACAGTCCAACTTCGCTCGCCATTAAGAATTATTTTCAATAAATCGCTTAAGTGACAAAAATGTTCCTAGTATGTGGAAATTAGCTAATGTTACAACAACCGATTATTCAGAAAGGGAGTAAGAGCCTCGATGATATTATCGCCCAATTACTCTATTGTTTTTCGTGATGTTAAACTATTTGAAGAAAATATTGCGGGATAAATAGTGTCCTTTTCTCTCGATGAAAATAAGCTCAATATTAAACTCGCGCATGGATTTTCGAAATAGAGATCCTGCTTAACACCTACTTGATTTTTTTAATGTTATTTATTCAAACTGGGACGCCTAAAATTCCCTCGGATGTAATATACCTTGATTTTCAGAAGCCTTCGATACGTTCCCCATAAGTGACTGTTGACCAGCTAAAGGCACATGGCTTAGGAGTGCAATTATGTTCATGGATTGGCGATTGGCTTTCAAATCGTAAACACGGGTATACTAAATGGCGAGGCATCTGATTGGTTAGATGTTACATAGTGGGGTGCCTCAGTGCTCCGGTCTTGTGTCCTACTCTTTTCTGATATATTCAACGATCTGGACTGCGGACTTGTATCTAAAATATCGAAATTTGCAGATCACCAGCCTAATTGGCGGTAGAGCATATACTAGAGAAAACTACGAACTCATACAAAGTGAATCTCGACAACTATCAGATTAGGGTGATAATGGTAATGGCTATTAAAATTCAATTCCGATAGATGTAAAGTAATGCATATAGGCAACGATACCTCATATATAACTATCAAATGCAGAATAAATCGTTACTGAATACAGCAGGAAAAGGATTTTAGGTGTCATCATCAGTAATTGATCTGAAAACCAGTCCGCATTGCCTAGCTGCCAGTAAAAAGGCAAATATGATGTTGGGCTTTATTAAAACTAACTTTGAAACATCAAAACTCCGAAAGTAATGACACAATTATACACGTCCTTGGATTTAGGGCCGCACGTTGGATAAGCCGTTTCAAATTCTGGTCGCCCTGTTTCGTAACAAGATCAAGCCAAATTGGAATCAGTGGCAAAGAAGAAGCAACCAAAACAAATTCCATCTCTGCGAAAATTCATCTTATGAAGAGAGACTGCGGAAAACTTAATATGTTTTCCTTAAAGGATCGTAAGAATCCGTGGGACTTGATATACAAACCTTTAAGATCCTAAAAGTTATGATGTCATTAATCAAGAGAACCTATTCGAGCTTTCCACTCGAAGTGACAACAGAATATTGTTTAAAAATAACGGTCAACGTTTTTGCAAATCACCGATCTCCGTAAAACTTTTTCAATGGGGTTAGAGTCGTTGGATACGATGGAACAAGTTACCAGCAAATGTTGTCGAAGCAGCCAATAACTACATTCAAAACAGACTTGACGCGACTGGGTAAAGTAATGGGTTATTGATAGTGCGAATTCGGTATGTGTCCCCGTATCGGGGGGGGGATTAGTTGTAGGGGTGTGTTAGTTGTAGTTAGTATTTTTTCATATCCTATCATTCTGCACTATGAAACTCCATGTTCCTATCCTTCTTTAGGAAATGGTATCATTTTCCAACTGTTTTCGTTACAAGTAAGTTTGATAGTTAGTAGTATGGTGTTCAGCAGATACCCGCGCTATGGACCAATAGGTCTCCTGGTGTCTGTTATTCCTATGTAATCCTATGTAATCCTTCTCCCCCTCCTCCTCCTCCTCCTCCTCCTGTTCTTCTTCCTCCTCCTCCTCCTCTCCCACTTTTTTATTTTTTACTTCGTCCCATCCCACCCCCTCTCTCTCTCTCTCTCTCTTCCCTCTCTCTCCTCTCCTCTTCCTCTCGGAGTCTCATCTCTCTCCGCTCTCTCTCGTCTCGTCCTCTCTCTCGCCTCTCTCTCTCTATCCTCTCTCTTCTCTCTCTCTCTCCCCTCCTCCTCTCATCCTCTCTCCTCTCTCTCTCTCTCTCTCTCTCTCTCCTCCTCAACTCTCTCTCTCTCTCTCTCTCTCCTTTAATGGTCGGATATAAAGACTACTTGACTACCGGTACATTTCTTTCTCTCTCTCTCTCTCTCTTTTATTCTTTCTTTCTTTTTTCTTTTTTTCAAAAAACAAAAAATCTTAATTTATTTTTTGTAAGTTTTCCTGTTGCTCTTCTGCCAAAAGACCTCAGAGTGGAGGTCAAGAGGGATTTTTGTTCTCTGTTTGTCTGTTTTTAATTTTGTTTGTCTATATGTGTGTCTGTGTATCTGTGTGTTTATGTGTTTGTCTGTCTGTCTGTTTGGACACGTGTTGTTGGATTTATTAAGACTTTCACACGCAGGAAGAAAACTTTTCAACCTCCCGAATGACAGACAAGAGAGAGAGAGAGAGAGAGAGAGAGAGAGAGAGAGAGAGAGAGAGAGAGAGAGAGAGAGAGAGAGAGAGAGAGAGAGAGAGAGAGAGAGAGAGAGAAGGAGCGAGCCGCGAGCCAGCGAGCCAGCGAGCCCAGCGAGCCAGCGTCCACGCGGGAGCCAGGAGAGAGAGAGAGAGAGAGAGAGAGAGAGAGAGAGAGAGAGAGAGAGAGAGAGAGAACAAAAACTAATTACAGGTCATTTTGATAGTGTAAGAGTACCCTGCAATTGTTATTTTTGTTACTCCTCCTCCTCCTCTTCCTCTTCCTCTTCCTCTTCCTCTTCCTCTTCCTCCTCCTCCCCTCACATCTTCCTCTCCTCATTCCTCTTCCTCTTCCATCCTCCTCCTCCTACTCCCTCCTCCTCTCTCCTCCTCCTCCTCCTCCTCCTCCTCACTCCTCCTCCTCCTCTTCCTCTTCCTCTTCCTCCTCTCCTCCTCCTCCTCCTCCCCTCCTCCTCCGCCTCCTCTGTGTTATGAACGCAAACTTCGTAAGTTAATCAAGATATGTATCAAATATTCCATGCAAAACGCCAGTCCTCAGGATAACGTGACTCCTCCTCATGCGACCATGACTACACTCCCTTCCAACGCCTATTGACCTGACTACATTCCATTCCAGCCTGTTGACCTGACTACCCCTTCCCTTCCCTGCCTGTTTTTGACCTGACTCTCCCCTTAACACCTGTTCTTAGTGATCTGACTCTCCCCTCCACAAAACCTGTAACTTCCTCTTCTCTCCCTCCACACCCATTTCCCCCTCCACCTCCGAGCCTCCCACTCTCCACCACCCCCTCCTCCTCCTCCTCCTCCCTATTCCCATCTCCTCTCTCCTCCTCCCCCTCCTCCTCCCCCCTGTCCTCGTTCCTCCTCCTCCGCCTCCTCCTCCTTCCCCCTCAGCCTCGTCCTCTTCTTACTCTCCCTCCGCCTCCTCCCCCTGCCGCCTCCTCCCCCTCCCTCCATTCCTACTTCTCCCTTTCCCCACATCCCCTTCCTCTTTCCTCCTCCTCCTCCTCCTCCTCCTCCTCCCTTTTCCCCCTCCCTCCTAATCCTCCTCCTCTCCCATCTTCTTCCTCCACCCCTACCTCCTCCTCCTCCACCTCCTCCTCCTCCACCTCCTCCTCCTCCTCCCCCTCCTCCCCTCCTCCCTCCCCCCTCCTCCTCCTCCTCCCCTCCTCTGTCCCATTCACCCCCTGTAAGACATGGCATCAGGCAACCATTGATAAGGAAGCAACTCCCCCGTCCACGACCTCTAACAAAATTCGAAATCCTTGCCGCAACGTCCAGTAAAAAGGACGGCAAACTGATCGGGACTCAATCATTCGTGAGCAACTATTGAAATTCTTTGGTCGTGATCCCCACCCCAACAGAAAGAGGCACTGTATTCCAGGAGCGTCCCTGGACAACATAGCATAAGCCTGCGATGAATTAACATATGACGCCAGACGCAAACCCCTGATCATCATTACGGGAACAAATGCGTCAAACAAACCAGATCAGAGGCCCTCCTTACTAAATATCGCAAGATGATGAATAAAATATAAAGTAAAATCCTAGTAAAATCATCATACCTGGTATTCTTCGAGGATCATGCGGCAAACGCTTCTATAGCAGGCCTTCAGTACAAACAATCGATCTCGCAAATCTCTGAAAGAAAAGGAGTTGACTATATAAACTTATGGGACCTATTTTTTATTATAGCCAACCGATTTCTCTTCCGAAACGATGGGCTCCACTTAATTCAGTTGGTTCTGAACGACTCGGTTAGGTCTACTAAATGACGCGGTAACTAACTACAAATCAAAAAACTCCCAGCAGGTAGAGGTTCCGATAACAACCTAGCTCTCGTTCCCCGTAATGTAATTCTCGATTTGCACAAAGCACCAAATCTAGTTTCCCGAAAAGCGCCAACTAACCCATCCCGTATTAGCTTGTACTTTATGCCCGTAGTATACGTAACAAATTTCATGATCCTAGAGGAACTAGTTTATATTCAGAACAATAACGACATCATCGGAATTTCCGAGTCTGGATAGATACGACCAATTAAATTTTTTGGCTGACTTTGCGATACCCGCGGGTATAACTTATTAAGTTCAGAAAGATTTCGAAGAGTCAGGAGGGTGTTATTGTTGTATACCGAAGGTCCTGCCTCATCCCCTTGTAAGTATCTAAGCACGAAACTGATAACATTAATGTAATTTTCGTTCCACCTAAATCGTCATTCTCAAAAAGTGTAATGGCCTGTTTGATCGACCTCCGCTCAAACAAATACAATTGACGAAGAACTCTATGAACAAATAGCGGAAATTAGTTCTCAAAAAAAACGAAAAGCGTAATATTCGGGTGATTTTAATATTCCCGTTACAAGTTTGGGGCGGCCTCACTTACAACACATTCGGGCACTCTTCCTCTATTCAAATCTCCAGAAAAGTGCCTTTAATACCAACACGTGGATCAACCAACTCGAGGCGAAAATATTCTAGATCTTATATTCCCAACTAACGAAACCTCTATGTCAGTCACGTTAAACGTCGGATCCGAATTTTAGTAGCAGTGACCACCGGGCGATTACTTCAGTATTACATCGTAAGAACAGACGAAGTCGAAATTAGGGGAAAAGTTCTTGATTACGAAAGGGCAGACTTCAGAAACTAAAAAGAATCTTAAGGCGAACACCGAATTGGAATGTTATACCCTCAGAAAGTAACTGACATAACTGTACATGGCATGACAGATTCACCGTAAGCTTAACCTTAAGCATACTATCCTCAATACAGATGGCGATATAGGCGATCTTTTCAAAACTTTAACCGAAATGGTGGACCCGCGAAATCACGGACAGCCCTTTGCAGGCCAAAAAGCTTGCATAATGAAAAACCAAGAAAACACAAAAATGACGACGACAAACGCGATCAACGACGAATTAGAACGAAATACGAAAAACTATTAATGCAGAGCAAGAAATTTTTGAAGTCGTATTGCCGAAATGAGTCAAATCAAAACCCTAAAAAGAATTCTACAGCTATGTTAAAAAGAAAAAAATACTGACTTCAACCATAGGGGGCCGTTGGAAATGGAAAATGGCGGAACACACCGAAAATGAGTATCTATGAGCGGATACCTAAAATAACTTTTTTGCATCAGTCTTCACAGTAGAAAACACGCAAAATCTACTCCCACCGCCCGAAAAACCCAGAACAAAGGTACTTGCCTCAGCTCATTAACCTTTCAGGGAATGTGACATTTTTGCTCGAGATAAATAACATGAAAATTAACAAAGCTCCCGGTCCTGACAAAATTTCGCCACGCATATTAAAATAAGCAAAGAACAATATTAAAACCACTTTTCCATCTTATTTAATAAGTCTTTACTCACGGAAACATGTAACGTGCGAATGGCAAGCTAGCCAATGTCACAAAGGACCCATATTTTAAAAAGGAAGCCAAGTCGCAGCCCCTGAAACTACCGCCCAATCAGTTTAACATCAGTATGGAAAATTAATGGAATCCATCATAAAGACAAACGCGTTAAGTTCTTAGAAAAATGACATAATCAAAGTTCGCAGCATGATTCTAATAAACGCTCATGCCTCTCAAACTATACTTGTTTTTACAATGTGTATTCAATGTACGATCAACACGAGGCAGTAGACTAGTTTACCTCGATTTTTTCAAAGCGTTTCGACGCAAAGTTCCTCATACAGCGTCTCATTACACGTAAAAGCTCATGGTATAACAGGCCTCTTTCAGATTGGATGAAAACTGCTTGTCAAAATCGTAAACCAAGGGTGGGTAATAAATGAATTCTTCTGAACTGGACTGTGGACCAGTGTAAATATGGTGTTCCTCAAGGATCAGTTCTCGGACCTATCCTGTTCTTAATATACATAAATGACATTGACGAGGGAATCACATGCAGGATATCGAAATTTGCTGATGACCGACGAACATCACAAACAAGCCTCTATACAGAATCTCAGCGCCAACTCATACAAACGACTTAAACAACGCTTAACAGAAATGGTCAAAACATGGCAAATGGATTTCACAACCTTGACAAATGCCATGTACTCTAACATATCGGTAATAACAACCTCTGAAGTTCGTGATTAACGATTTTCACTAACAAGTGTTGATAAAGAAAAGATTAGGCGTTATAATCTCGAAAGATCTCAACCGAATAACCAATTATAGAGGTCGTACAAAGTGCAAATAAATTGGTTGGCTTATTGGACGAACTTTCCAGTTTCACATCCTGAAAAAGTTTATCTCACTCTTTTTAACTCGCTTGTTTCGCCCCCATCCTATAATACTGTGTGCAGTTCTGGTCACCTTATTATAAAAAGGACATAGATAAACTAGAAAAAAATACAGCGCAGAGTAAAACCCAAAAATGATCACCTAGATTGTGCGTAATAAATCGTAACGAAAATCGGCTCAAAGAACTAACTTATTCCACTAAGAAAAATAAAAGGATAAGAGGTGACCTCATCGAATCTTTAAAATCTTCAATGGATTTACGAACAGTAGTCCCCCAGAAAATCTTTTCACGCTAGACCGGTCAAGCTCACTAGAAACACGGATTTAAATAAGCAGAAACGTTTTGTAACGAACGAAGCAAAAGTACTTCTTCACAAACCGTGTTGTAACCGTATGGAATGGGCCTGCCTCAGCGTAGTCAACTCAAATACAATAGAATCATTTAAAATCAGCCTCGATAAATATTTCATACCAAATCCCCGGTTGTCACTGTTTATCTCGGATAATAAATTTATCTCGCGGGTCCTCTGATACCTACTCTCAGTGCGTAAAAATGATTGCGAGTCGCGTCTACACAACCCCTCCCACACGTCTCAGACAGCCCCCGAGTAGACGTCACTACTATAACTTTGACCTGTGACGGAAGCTGTGGTTTCAGTTAAGGGCCCTGTCAGTTAGTGACCACCAATCGGGATTTATATACCATGGGTCCACGCTTGCAGGGGGGCATGAAGTGCACGGCGTCCTACTTGGAAAGTGCACTACCGGGGGAAAAGACAGTGGTTGAAAACGGAGCTGGGGCCTGATTGACTGCTGCCGTCCCAAGAAAGCGCCAGGCAAGGCTGCCGCACACACCCTTGAACTTCCACAACTGAGCCTCCACCAACACTACATTAGACCTCATAACCACACAAAGATAGCCCCCGAGTTAACGGTTACTCACTACTACGCCTCGCCTGTGACGGTTGTGGACCAGTAAGGGTCCTGTCAGTTAGTGACCAACCATCGGGATTTAAGGTACCAGAGGTGTCACTGCGTGCGGAGGCATTTTAAGTGGTACGACGTCCTACATGGAAAGTACACATCCGCAGTGGATTGAAAACGGAGCTGGGGCCTGATTGACTGCTGCCTCCCAAAAAGCGCCAGGCAAGGCTGGCCGCACCACCACTTGAACCTCCACACTGTGTTCACACCATTACAAAACCACCATCACTGACCTATCTATCAAGCACTAAACATAACCCCCACAACCTATTAGTAGTTATCCATAGATTACAGCTTTCAACTTTCCTCACAATTCCATGCAGTTTTTCTATAACTGCATGGTATCCCTTCATTTCCGGCCAGCTTTCGGCTGGAGGGATGGTGGGTGGGGAGGAGCCTTCTACTTTCCTATTCCTTTCTCTCTTTCATCTAGTTAGTGTAAGTGTAAGGTTAAAGCAAACAGCCTTGTAAGGACCTATCGGTCTGTTGCTGTTTGTGTTTTCCTTTGTAATCCTTTGTAATTGTAATCCTCCTCCTCCTCCTCCTCCTCCTCCTCCGCCCTCCTCCCTCCTCCTCCTCCTCCTCCGCCTCCTCCTCCTCCTCCCTCCTCCTCCCTCCCTCCTCCTCCTCCTCCTCCTCTAGCTACACGCACCATATATTAAAGGGGAGTAAGAGACAGGTAGTAATGAGAAGAACGGACGAGGAGAGGAAGAGGCAATAATGTCCCAATAGAGTGACTAGACGAAATGTTCCATTAAGATGATTTGCTTAAAAACGTTTTAAATTCTGGCATTGGGGGGGTCTGAGGAGGAAGAGGAGACGGAAAAGAGAGGAAGAGGATGAGGAGGAAGCGGAGGAGGTGGAAGAGGATTAAAGAGAATTAACGAGGGATTACGAAGAACTATAAAACATCAATAAACCATTTAAATTTCGTAACAAGCCTGTTTGTTTGCACTACACATACATTTACAGAAAAGGAAGGAGGAGGCAGCAGCGGAGGAGGAGGAGGAGAAGAAGAAGGAGAAAATTAGAAGGAAGAAAAGATAACAGGAGACTATTGGGTATATTATCCGTATTATTATTTGTAATTGTTTTTAGTATAGGTAAGTATAGTAGTACAGTCATTCATCTACTAACCCCTATAGACTATTGTAATTTGTTTACCAATAGACGATTTTAAGTACATAAGCAATAATAAGTAAAGGGCCTGTTTGATGATCCTTGTCCACTATCTATTTTGTATATTAAGTTACATTCGTAATTTTCATGGCTAACAACAGAAGATTTTACATAGCAAGGAAAGATCTGGGCGTGTAAGGGTTAATAAATTGGTCCTAATAATTTGTACTTAACCTGACATATTAAAGCTTAATATTACGTTTGTCAAATAAATAGATAATTATAGCCCTACTGCACAGCACATTTAACTAAAAAAAGGAAACTAAAAAATAGTTGTGACTAGATTAACCCCTTTGGGCCCAGAATGTAATTTCCATGTAATTTCGCTACCATTAGAACATTTATCGTGAATATAAGCAAACTTTTTATAGATATGACCTGTTTAGTATCCTTGTCCACTAGTTAATTGGTATAATTAAGTGGGACTTTTTCGTAGTCTTAATGGCTAACAACAGACACTTTTATATATCAAAGGAAAGGAAAGATCTGGGGAGTGTAAGGGGTAAACAATTTAAAAATAGATTATATAATAAACTATAATGTTATATAAAAAAAAGATGTTTGTATATAGTACATTCACATTATTATCACAAAAAAATGCTCAACAGTGCATTTATAACCATTAATGGTATAAGTTCAATGGTTCCTTACTATCACACCATCATCATGACCTCTTACTACTACTATACCAATAATAATAAGAATAAAATATAAAATAATAATAATAATAATAATAATAATAATAATAATAATGATAAAAATAATAATAATTCCATTTCGCCCGAATGTATGAACAGCAAAAATAATACACAATACCAAACATAGAAACAAGAGAGTAAAAGAAAATGAACTTAAAGTATTCGTCCAGACCCATTTTTTCTTTGCATAATTAGGTTGAATGTTTATTGAAAGTATCTAAGCCACAAAAAATTATTAATTTCCAAGCCATATTTTCCCAAACAACATGTCTTTTGTAAAAAGTGCGGTTAAAACATCAGCCCCGTTACAGCCGTGGCGCGAAACTTGCTGATGACGTCACGGGAGGGCGACAATCTGCATCACACAGCCTGCCTCTCCCCCGGCGCACACACCTTCGCCACACATTTATTGTGGCCGTAGTGGTCGGAAACGGGTGATAAGCTCTCTGGAAAGGCACAGCTTTCTTGCTACACCCATAAGGGATACAAGTATGTGCCATATCGCAAAAAATATATATCAGCAACACCCAAAATTCTTCATGTACTATATTTATTTCAAATTTTACGTGTATTTATATTACTACGGGGTTGGGAGGGCTCCTCGGGTGACGTCACCGAGCCGTGGTGCGTCGTCTGCTAGTTGTAAAGAGCGTTTTTAAAGCTTGGGAAATTTACACATTTTGATTGCGGATTATTTAAAAACGGCTGACTGGATGCAAACAGTGACAACATAATGTTGATATACTCGATAATGGCTATATTTTGACTGCATTGAATCAGGAATGATTAAATGGTCTGGACGATTACTTAGAGTAATGAAATAAAAGATAACATATACATGGGCCAATATATACACGCTATTGCTTCTGTTACATGTTAGGGGTTAAATATCTGTAAAAACCACAATTTGTAATGTAATAAAAAGAGGCTGGTATATAACTGTAAGAAACTTGAATGTGTAGGAAAGTAGGGAAATGACTAAACTAGTAAACTACATGTAGGAAAACAGGATATAATGGAGGAAGGAGGAAGACGGGGAGGAGGAGGAGGAGGAGGAGGAGGAGGAGGAGGAGGAGGAGGTTACATCAGGATTTACATTAGGGAGTAACAGACACCAGGAGACCTCTTGAGTCCATAGCGAGGGATCTGCTGAACTACATTACTACTAACTATCAACTACTTGGTAAGAAAAACAGTTTGAGAAAATGATACCATTGGTTTCCCTTAAACGTGGAGGATAGAACCATGGAAGTTTCATAGGCAGAATGAGCGGTTCTAGGATATGAAAAATAATAACTACGAAATACCACTACCACTACAAACTAATCGATACGGGGACTAGATACGGAATTCGCATATCAAATACCCTAAATTTACTTTACAGTGCGCGTTCAAGTCTGTTTTTGAAGTAGTTATTGTGTTGGCTCCGACAAACATTTGTGTGTAACCTTATTCCATCGATAACGACTTAACATGAAATAATTTTTACGGAGATGGTGAGCACACGCTTGACCGTTTAGTTTTAAACCATTATTGATTGTTGTCACTTGAGTTGATAGCTCGAATAGGTCTCTTGATTAATGACATTCAAAACCTTTTAGGATCTTTAAAGGTTTCTATCAAGTCCCCCACAAGGATTCTACGTCCTTTAAGAAACTATAAGTTTCCGCAGTCTCTCTTCATAAGATGAATTTCGCGAGATGGAATTTGTTTGGGTTGCTCTTCTTTTGCACTGATTCCAATTTGGCTTGATCTTTTCGAAAGGGCGCCAGAATTGAAGGCATATTCCAAGGCGGCTAACCAAGGACGTGTCATAATTTGTCATTACTTTCGGACTTAGTTTTATGTTCAAGTTTACGTTTAATTTAAAGCCCAACATCATATTTGCCTTTTTAATGCAGCTAGGCAATGCGAACTGGGTTTCAGATCATTCCTGATGATGACACCTAGATCCTTTTCCTGCTGTACTTCAGGTAACGATTTATTTTGCATTTGATTAGTATCATTGAGGTTATCGTTGCCTATATGCATTACTTACATTTATCGAGAATTGAATTTTAATAGCCATTTATCACTCCAATCTGATTAGTTTGTCGAGATCACTTTGTATTGAGTTCGCAGTTTTCTCAGTACTATGCTTTACCGCCTAATTTGGTGTCCATCTGCAAATTTATATTTTTTAGATACAAGCCGAAGGTCCAGATCGTTGAATATATATTCAGAAAAGAGTAGGCACCCAAGACCGAGCCACTTGAGGCACCCCACTAGGTGAATCTAACAATCAGATGCCTCACCATTTATTACTACCGTGTTTCCTGATTTGAAAGCCAACGCCAATCCCATGAACATAATTGCTCTCCTATGCCATGTTTGCCTTAGCTTGGTCAAACAGTCGCTTTGTGGTGGAAATGTATCGAAGGCTTTCTTGAAAATCAAGGTATATTACATCCGAGGGAATTTTAGCGTCCCAGTTTGAATAAATGACATTAAAAAAATCGAGTAGGTTTGTTAAGCAGGATTCTCTCGATTCGAAATCCATGCTGGGAGTTAGTATTGAAGTTATTTTCATCGAGAAAAGACACTATTTATCCCGCCAATATTTTTCAAAATGAGTTTAACAATCACGGACGTTAGACTAATTGGGCGATAATACTTGCGAGGGCTCTTACTCCCTTTCTTGAATATTTGTGTAACATTAGCTAATTTCCACATACTAGGAACATTTTTTCACATAGCGATTTATTTGAAAAAATAATCTTTAATGGGCAGCGGAAAGTTGACTGTGGACATTCGCGAAGTAGTCGCGGCGAGATTTGTCCACCCCCACGGAATTTTGCTGGTCCAAAGTTTCAGCAAATACTTTGATATTCGTCTACGTTATCTCCCTATACCAGTCTATCCCTTTCGAGTCGCAACATGTTTACTGGTTCTGGGAAGAGGAGGAGGAGGAGGAGTAGAGGAGAGGAGGAGGAGGGAGGTAAGTTCAGATGGGGAAGCATTGCATGAGTGTGATGGTGCTCTCTCCTCTCTCTCTCTACTCTCTCTCTCTCTCTCTCTCTCTCTCTCTCTCTCTCTCTCTCTCGTGGCCACACCTTGCCAAAATTCCAGCAAAGAAAAGTTTACAGAGAGAAAAAAAATAGGACACTTAAGGGAGACTGTAACAACTGAAGATATCATCTACAACTCTCTCTCTCTCTCTCTCCTCTCTCTCTCTCTCTCTCTCTCTACTCTCTCTCTCTCTCTCTTCTCTCTCTCTCTCTCTCTCTCTCTCTCTTCTTTCAGGATTACGACGTTACTTCTCCTTCTAAAAACAACCACTATTACAAATACATAAGGAGGTGAGAGAGAGAAGGAGGAAGAAGGAAGGAAGGAAGAGAAGGAGGAGAAGAATGTAATGAAGGAGTAAGAGGAGAGAAGTTAAGGAGAGGAAGGAGAAGGAAGGAAAAGGCGAGGGTAAAGGGAAGGAGGATGGAGAGAGGAGGCCATAGAAGAGAGAAGTTTAAAAGGTTCATCTTGGAGAGAAAGAGAGAGAGAGAGGAGGAGAGAGGAAAAGGGCCAGGTTTTAAGAGAGAGAGCAAGAGAGAGAGTAGAGAGTAGAGAGAGAGGAGAGAGAGAAGAGGAGAGAAGAGAGACGGAGACGGAGAGAGAGAGAGAGCATTCCTTGCATATCCTTTTCTAAATTCTGAGCTTAAAGGAAAAATTTCGTTTAGTCTCTCTCGCTCTCTCTCTCTCCTCTCTCTCTCCTATCTCTCTCTCTCTCTCTCTCTCATCTCTCTCTCCTCTTCTAACTATATCTTCTCTCTCTCTCTCCTCTCAGCATCTTATTAAGGAGATAGAAAATAAAAAAGCATGCAAGTACGGTTCATTAGAGATATTTTAAAGTAATGTCCCAGACCATTTTGATCATTCCTGATTTGATGCAGTTAGAGATAGCATTATCGAGATGTAATCAACAATATGTTGTCACTTCTTGCATCCAGTCAGCCGTTTTTGAATAATCCGCAATCAAAATCTGTAATTCCCCGAGCTTCGAAAACGCTCATGGCAACTGGTAGACGATGCGTCACGGCTCGGGTGACGTAGCAATAGCAAACGGAGGCTCTCTCCCGCGCTGCTGTGTTATGTGGTGTAGTAGTGTTTGTGTGTGTGGTGTGTAGTAGTGTTTGTGTGCTGTGTGTAGTAGTGTTTTGTGTGTGTTGTGTGTGTGTGTGATTGTAGTGTTTGTGTGTGGTGTGTTGTAGCTATAGTGTATAATGTCCGTAAACAGCACGTAGGTACAAACTTTACTGTGTAATAAGAATATTTACACGTCTGCAAAATTGAGAGTTGCAGGTATACGAGTTGGTGTGTAGGTAGTGTGGCTGCTAGGGTGACTAGCTGGGCAGGAACTACCATCGGTAACATGGGCAGGCCCGCTTGTCGACTCTGTTGACCCGTGCCGCCGACTCTGATGTTTCCTCGGAGCAGTTGGCGAGCGTAACAAGCCAACCAATCCTTACATCTCCCTCCTGGGGGGGAAAGAGGTTACGGAACGAAGCGGTCCGGGACGTCTGCGTTCAAGTAAGCTTCGCGCTGCGGTGGTGGCTGGCGATGGCGACGAGAACAGCACGTGCGGCGATACCTACAGGAGGAGCGGGCCTGGGGTCACTGAGATCGAATCTGGTGCTGGGACAGGTAGCGGCGGTTCCTCCAAAATATCCTCACTTGCAACTTGGACGTGGTAATCTCTGTGTTTTTACCGACACCAACTAACACCCCCTGCTTGTTTCCAGCGCCGAGGGACTTGCCGTCTTGTATGGCGACAGGGTGCCGACACGAAGCGGTGGTAGCGCACGGGAGGAGCGATTAAGTACCTCCGCCTTTCCATCCCGCGGACAGTTTGGCGTCGCACTCCTCATCGGCTGCCTGCCATTCGGGAGCGAATGCACGCCGGGTGCCGTACTGCCTCCGGGAGGGACGACCGTAAGCATCTGGGCTGGAGATCGACCATCAGGGCGGGGAGTATGTTTCGGAGCTCCAACAAGCCCCTGTCGAAGGAATCATCTTCGTTGCACCTGCTGTGCGGACTTCGCGATGAGATATTTCGCCCTTCTTCACGAACGCCTCTGGCGTGCGTAGACTGGGAGGTAATGGGAAGATAAGGCAGACATGATTAATGCCCATCTTTCACGAAGGACCCGAAACGCAAAACTTGAAACTGCGGCCCCCGTCAGTCCGTAGCCGAACTGGTACAACCCACATCATAAAGAGCCCACACAGCCGCTTCATCGTGAATTCGCGACGTCGCTCCGACCCATATTCTGCAATGCACCGGCCACCCAGACAAGCGATCGGAGTAGATTAGGTAATCCTTACCAGCGTGGGTGAAGAGGTCTGCCGGAGACTTCCTCGAAGGCGCGTGATGGAAGAGGTCCGGAGTAGTGGTCCTTCGGCTGTGACGGCAGCATCTCATGACAAGCGTCACAGCCCTGACCGTGCTGGTATGTCGCTGTTAATGCCGGGCCACCACACAGTTTGACGCGGGCCCGACGCTTCCTCGCCTGATGCCTCTATGGGAGTCATGTAGTCGGGAAGGACATGGCTCCTGAGCGAGGGAGGGATGACCAACGCGAGCCATTATAGCACCAGTCCATCCTCAGTGGACAGGTCGTTCGGAGCTTCACAGTATCTTGCAGGGCAGCCGGTAAATCTGGCCGGTTTGCTGGAAAAACCTGACAGAGACGTTATTTAATTAGAAGCTGGTATGTGTTCATCCGTCCGCAGCTTCAATAATGACTGGGTCTGCGTAAGGTTCAGAAGTTAGGCTCAGAAAATCTCACAGGCTCTGGCCAACACCATGTACGAAAGTGGTGGGCGACCTGAGACTCGGCCTCCCTATCAGCGTGCGTTGCACAGCAACGGCGGGAGCGGGACAGTGCGTCTGGTTGTGCGTGCTCCTCCCTTTACGCCAGATGGTGGAAAAGACGTATGCGTAGGGGCTATTTTCTCCTTCAGCCGCTGGATGCGCGATTGTCTATTGCGTCCAGGGTGTGGTGGTCAAGGATTGGGAACGAGCGGCTTGTGGTTAACCACCAATTCGAAGGTAGAAAGGCCCAAGCAAGTACATCCGGCAATTCCTTCATAGCCCACACGACAGCAAGCAATCCAGTTACACACAGCATACCTAGTTTCAGTATCGCTAAGGAACCGTGACCACCACTGCAACTACCTCAACTTGGTACCGGACTTCGCTGGAGCAGAGGCCGGTACGTAACCAAGTCCCTTGAGACGGGCGGCGTCAGTTTGCAGGGACTGTAGTAGAGCAGGGTCAAAGTGTGAGCCAGGACTGGGGTCGACGCACCAGCGGGCTTTTTCACCCGACTGAACGGAGGGACTGATGAGCTGGGAGGGCCAAACACAATTCTTTCCTTCGGGCTGAGCAGCCGCGCCTCTAAGTGTGTCTGCTGCCCTGGACCTCCTGTGCGAGAAATCAGCTAGTTGGGTTGACAACACAAAGAATAGAGCGGAGGGTTGTCTAGGTTGTGTGGGAATTGGAAAATATGCCACCGCTTTTGTTTTACTGGCCGTCAGCACTTCAACACCGTCCTCTGAGCTGAGTACCACAGAAGTGGGCGGTTGGGGAGGCAAACATGAACTTTTTTCCGGTTATGTTGATGCGGTGAAGCCGTGAAGCGTTTCCAATTATCCTGCCTTACCCGATCGAGGTGCTTCCTCGTAAGTAGTGCACCACACAAGCACTCGTCGTACGACCTTGGTGCAGTGTCAATACTTCCTATATGCGATGTTCCACACGCCTGCAGAAACTCGTCACTGTAAGAGACAAATCCCATCGGTCCCCTTAGGAACTTGATACCGTCCCCAAGGGGTGTGATGATGTGGGAGAGGCTGAGACTCCCTCTTAAGGGAATTGCCAATAACCCCACATAGCGTCTTAAGGTGGAAAAAATAATTTGGAAGCCCTGGGTTACCTGCATCGCCGCGGAGCGTTTCTGGGCGACGGAGATGGATTGCGTGGGCGAAGCACCTGCGGTTAAGCTTGGGACAACCGGTGTCAACGGTGATTCGAAACCCGCCAGACTGCTTTTTTTGTAGCGACAACCAGGCTGATGAACCAATCAGGACACCTCAGCACATACGGCTTTATGATTGTACTGCGTAACATAGTATCCAGCATGGCCTTCGTATCCGCCTGCCAGGCCAACGGAATATTGTTGGGCGTTTGTTTGTGTAACGAAAAGCAAAGGGCTTCGGGAGTCAGGACGAAGGGGGGATCATCATGGGAGGCTCCCACCATGGTAGGGGAGCCTTTGCACCGTTGTTCAAAGTCTCGGAATCCACCAGGGGACGTCCAGAGAACTCCTTCAGGAATGCTTCATGCGATCCTTGTCTACCTGTCGTCACTCTGTCTGGGAATGTGATGCAGACGGTCTCTGCATGGGGGGAGGAGGTCTCGTTTTACCAAAGCACCGCAGAAGAAATCGGTTTAGGATAATTTTCGGGGCAAATGTGTAAGGCAACGGGAATCAGTACAGGACAAGATAGACCAATCATTTTGTTATATTTGACACCCGAAACACACCGATGGTGTATTAACAGTGGCTGTCCCGAGCGTAAGTGTGGCCTTAAAACGAGCCAACAGGGGCTCAGGCCGGGCTCTTGTTAGCGGCAACACCTTCATACTGGCAGTTTGAGAGATCACTTTCACTAAGGCCGAGACACAAAAAAAAACGAAGCCGACTTAACAATCACGTTGCTTCGGCACCTTGTGTCGGAAGTGAACTGCAACTTACACTGGCCAGTTATAGGGAATTCTGAGCTGGCGACCCCGATGAAAACCTTCGGCGCCCGATGTTTTCGGTACGGCGAAGTCTGACGTCCTGATCCGTAAAACTATGGGTTTTTCGGGCACCAGGATCAGGTTGGGCAGCCCTACCTTCACTAGTACGACCTTGGTGGAGCCTTTTTTGTGACAACACCTTGCTGTAGTGTCTGTTGATACCGCAGGCGTCACATCGCTTACACCATGCCTTGCACTGCTTCTCGGCGTCAGTGCTTTTTTTTGGGTGAGGCTCCACCTCCACACCCTCACACTGGCGCCAACCTCATGATGGCGGTGGCGAGATGCGATCTGTTATCGGTTGTCTCGTACTTACTGCTCTCCCAACAGTCCTGCGAGTGTGGTGAGGTCCCGTCGCGTGTTAAAAGCAGGGGAAGCATCGCTGCGACAACTTTTTTTTTTTTTTTTTTTTTTTTGGGTTGTTCGTAGCCGCAATGCCTAGTGGAGGCTTTGGGGGAGGAATCTATCGCAAGTCGCTTCCGTCGAAGGTTCGTGGTCGCCACACGGACGTGAATGCGGGTCACCAATCCTATCGTCTAGGCAGCTGCTGCACAGCTCCGCGTCGCAGCCAAGTTCCTTGAGGGTTGACAAAGAACTCGGTCAAATGACTCACCTCTGCTGCCGCGTTCGCAAATTCAGACGCCGCAGGGCAAACAATTCCGCTGGCGCTGGAAGTGTATAGTGAGTCGATCCAGAAAACCTCCTTCACTGGCAACACGTGGTCGTTGTCTTCAGCAATGCCGACGTCGAAACGTGTGCGCCAAAAGTGCCGCGATCTCAGGGGTGAGGCATGACAGGAAAGTGTGCCAGATGGGTACGTACGGGCTGCATCCCGAAGCTGCAACAGTTCCTCATAGTCCGCCCCAGCCACTGCGCCAACCTTGTAATCACGCAGGGAAACGTTGGGGGAACGATGTGTGTGCCTGGGCTTGGGGCGGCTACGTGGTGGACGCGGTGCGGGTATCGGCGTTCCAACATCAGCCACTCCGCCACTTCGCACCATCCCGGGTTGCCAACACGTGACAGAAGATCCTGCATCACACGGCGATTTCTGTGGCATGTGCTGCTTTTGCATCCCAACAACGACAAGAAAAAGCTTGTCCACAACCCTGCGCCGTAAACAACTCCGCTGACGGTGGTCCTCGGGGCGCTCGGCTTGACTCATAGTCTCGGATATTGGGTCACGGTACCAACTATACGCTGCTCCTGTAGTCACTGCGCCATGGTATACGGTCACGTAAACAGGCACTAGCGTGCAAAATTTACTTGTGTAATAAGAATATGTACAAGGTGCAAATTGAAGTGCAGGGTCTACGAGTGGTGGTGTAGGTAGTGGGACTGGCTAGGGTGAAGCAGGGCAGAACTCCCACCGGTAACATGGCAGGCCCGCTGTCGACTCTGTTGACCGTTGCCGCCGCCGACTCGAAGCCTCGGAGCAGTTGGCGATGCGTAACAAGCCAACACTCCTACACGTAGTAGTGTTTGTGTGTGTGTGTGTGCGTAGTAGTGTTTGGGTGTTTGTGGTGTGCGTAGTAGTGTGTTGTGTAGGGTGCGGTCTGTAGTAGTGTTTGTGGTGTGGGTAGAGTGTTTGTGTGTGTGTAGACTGTTGGTGTGTGTGTAGGTGTGTTTGTTGTGTGTGTAGTAGTGTTTGTGTGTGTAGACTAGTGTTTGTGGGTGTGTGCAGTAGTGTTGGTGTGTGTGTTTTGTGTGGTAGTGTGTGTGTGTGTGTGTAGTAGTGTGTGTTGTGTGATAGTGTGTGTGTGTGTATAGTGTGTGTGTGTGTGTTGTGTGTGTGCGTGTGTGTGCTGTGTGGTGTGTGTGTGTGTGGTGTATGTAGTAGTGTTTGTGTGTGTGTGTGTGTGTAGTAGTGTTTGTGTGTGTGTGTAGTAGTGTTTGTGTGTGTGCGTAGTAGTGTTTGTGTGTGTGTGTGTGTAGTAGTGTTTATGTGTGTGTGTGTGTGTGTGTGTGTGTGTGTGTGTGTGTAGTAATGTTTGTGTGTGTGTGTAGTTTTGTGTGTGTGTAGTAGTGTTGTGTGTGTAGTAGTGTTTGTGTGTGTGTGTGTGTGAGTAGTGTTGTGTGTGTGTGTGTGCAGTAGTGTTTGTGTGTGTGTGTGTGTAGTAGTGTTTGTGTGGTGGTGTAGTAGTGTTTGTGTGTGTAGTAGGTTTGTGGTGTTAGAGTGTTTGTGTGTGCGTAGAAGTGTTTGTGTGTGTAGTAGTGTTGAACCTCAGCAGGCTCCACTAACACCTATTCATCCACTTTGTACTCTGGCTCAAGCATATAGGGTGGGCTCCCATCACAATCTGGTTCGTTTTCCTCATATACGTGAGCAGCGTCATTTAGTTCGGTCTCAGATTAAGCATCGTACTCTAGATCTATCACAGCGACAGACAGATTCACTGTCTGACACCGAAGTACAATCACTCATCATAACATTTGCCGACAGGTCTCACAGAGGCAGACGAGTGTTGTTTACATTGGAGTGTTCCTTTTGTGACGTCATCAATAACATGCGTAGCCCTGTTGGAGGGAAGATTTTTTTTTCGCGCGTTTTTTACAAAAGTCGTGTTTTTATGGAAATAAGGCCTGGAAATCAATTATTTTTGGTGGATTAGGTGTTTTGAATGTAAATTTAACATAATTAGGCAAAAATAAATTGGGTCTGGACGATTACTTTAAGTTTCTAAATAATTTCTACATTGTTAAATTCATGATATTATGTCGTTTTGAAAATATGAGTGATCAAAACTCTGGGTCACAATAATTTATCACGTTATCTATATGTAAGTAAGTATCTAGTAATAGTAGTAGTAGTAGTAGTAGTAGTAGTAGTAGTAGTAGTAGTAGTAGTAGTTGTTGTAGTTGTAGTAGCAGTAGTAGTAGGTAGTAGCAGTAGTAGTAGTAGTAGTAGTAGTAGTAGTAGTAGTAGTAGTAGTAGTAGTAGTAGTAGTAGTAGTAGTAGTAGTAGTAGTAGTAGTAGTAGTTGTAGTAGTAGTAGTAGTAGTAGTAGGTAGTAGTACATCTCCTCCCTGAGCGCCACACGGGATTTGATCCGTCAGATTAACGGTCGCCAAGGCGACGACGGATCAGCCCAATTGGACCCAGCACTCGCCGCCTTCTCCGATCTCTACCCCACACCAGACGACCCCGACATCCTGAACGCAAACACGCAGATCCCTCAACGCAAGCTCGACGAGGTCGCATCCCTCTGTCGCCGGGCCACCCTCCTACAAGACAGCAACCAGGTACACCGCGCTCGCCTGCTTGCTGCCGCCGAACCACACACCGGGGCCTGGCTAGGCGCTCTCCCAGTGGAAAAGCTCGGCCTCCTTCTCCCTGACGAGGCAGTTCGCGTAGGCGTCGCCCTGCGCCTAGGCGCACCCGTATGCCTACCGCACAGGTGCAAGTGCGGCTCGACCGCGGACAATCTAGGCCACCACCAGCTCTCATGCTGCAGAGACCCAGGACGCCTCTCGAGACACGTCGCCATCAACGACATCATCCGCCGCGGCCTCGCAGCCGCTGGGGTACAGGCACTCCTAGAACCACGGGGCTTGGACCGCGACGACGGCAGACGACCGATGGAGTC
>JACEEZ010000459.1:75000-82759 GCA_016584305.1 Chionoecetes opilio
CTGTCTGTCTGTGTCTTTTTTGGTGGTGTGTGTGTGTTTGTGTGTGTTGTTGTGTGTGTGTGTGTGTGTGCCCCTGGTATGGGGTTCCCGCCCCCTGTGGCGCAATCCCTCATATGAAAATTTTTGGAACCGGGTTGCCGGGGAAGGGTTTTTTAACCCTTTATGAGAGATCGATAACTTTTTTTTTTTTTTCTTTTAGCAGCCTATTAGCAAAATTGTGAAAAAAAAAGTGGGTTGCAAAGTTTTTAGAAACCCTTATTGGGGTTTTGGGAAAGGGGTGAGGTGGGGGGGGTGGGGGTAATGGGTGTGGGTGATGGGGATGAAGGGTGGGGGGGTGATGGGTTGGGGTTTGGGGATTTGGGGGTGGGGAATGGTGGGGGTTGGGGTAATGGTAAATATAAGCAAAATGTGTCTGTCTGTCTGTCTTCTGTTGTGTGTGTGTGTGTGTGTTGTGTGTGGTTTTTGTGTGTGTGTGTGTGTGTCTGGTATAGGTTCCCCCCCCCCGTGGCGCAATCCCCTCATTGGCACTTTTTGGAACGGGTTGACCAGGGGAAGGTTTTAAGCCCAATTATAGATGACCCCTCTTTTTTTTTTTTTTTTTTTAGCCCTATTAGCGAAATTGGAAAAAAAAGTTGGTTGCGGAATTGAGGAAACCTTGATGTAGGGTATGAATGGGTGGGGAAAGGGGGGGGGGTGTGGGTAATGGTGTGGGGTGTGGGTGGTGAATGGGTGGGGGGTGATGGGGTGGGGTGATGGGGTGGGTGGGGAAATAGGGGGGGGGGTGAGGGTATGGTGAGTGAAGGGGTCTGTGGTGTGGGGTAAGGGGTGGTGAATGGGGGGGGTATGGTAAGGGGGTATAAAGGGTGGGGGGTGAGGGGTAATGGTATGTGGGGGGGGGGAAATCATACTTTTTTTACATCCATATTTCAGGAAAGTTAGAAGGGCTATGGGGAAGTCCGTGTTTGGGGGGCCCTTGGGGCCCCCCCAATACCCCTCCGCAGGATGCCAAAAAACCCCCCGGGAGGGGGCTTTCGGCTAGTATAAAAAACCAAAACAAAAAATAAAAGCAAATCAGGGAAGTAAAAAAAAAGGAGCCAAAAACTTAAGCAAAAATTTCCCAACTAAATCAGGGTCAAAAAAAATCAAAAAAAATGAAGAAATTCAAAAATAAATGGGAACAAAATTTTAAAAGTCAAACCAACAAACAAAAAAAACAAGGGAAACAAACAATTGAGCAAAAAATCAAGGAGAGTAAAAAAGGGTGAAAAAATATAAAATTTAAAACAAAACCTTGGAAAGTAAAAAAATAGTGCAAACAAAGTGCAAACAAGGTGCAAAAAACGCTCAAAAAAATCTTCACAAACCCCTTATAAGCGGGCCCCGAGGGGGAAAGAGCAGTGGGACCAACACGTTCACGCCTGACGACCCGGGTTGGGGAACACTGCACATGTAAACAAAGGGCCCTCAGTAAACCGAAATGGGGTTGGGTGATGGGAAAAAAAAAAATGGAAAAAGGAAAAAATGATGGGAATAATACCATTTGGTGGGTTTCTCTCTCTCTCTCTCTCTCTCTCTCTCTCTCTCTCTCTCTCTCTCTCTCTCTCTCTCTCTCTCTCTCTCTCTCTCTCTCTCTCTTTTTTATTTTTTTATTTAAAACCTGACAGGGTATACATGGGCTACAAATAGCAAAGAGTTTGTTGAGGAAATGGGTGGCAGAAGCTAAAGATGTCCCCTGTCCGGGGGACATCTATCTGAAGCTATGCCTTATAGGATAGACTAAATATAAAAATGTTACAACTGAGGGTCCTGGTCCTAAACAGGCACTTTTCAAGCGCCACTATTTCCCACGTCCCACTGTGTAAATGTGTCAATGTGTGTCACCATGTGTGTGTGTCACTATGTATCACTATTGACACACACTGTGTTACTCCTTACGGGCACTAAGGCAGATGTAAAGCGGCACCATCTGTGGGCCGCCACCTTCACCTGGCGGGGTGTTCATGGCCACGACATCCACCTCAACCGTGAAGGTTTGTTCCACATGTCGCCGTGCCCCAAGTAAAGGCTCGCTGGCCCATCACCGTGTGGGTCCTCGGGCCTCGAGGAGATCACCTAACGCAAACCGTCCTCGTAGCGGCATTCTGACCTCCTCCACGGGACCCAAAGCCCTGCAAGGTGGGAAGGTGTTGCACCTTGGGCCTTGTGCAACACTGTGAGGGCACCGACTCTCCTCCGGTGCCCCAGGCTGTCAAGCTGGGAGCGGGGATCGTCCCGCCACTGCTCCTGCTGTAGTCGTTGTTGTTGTTGTTGTTGCGGGTGTTGGAGCTGCAGCTGATGTTGTTGTTGTCGTCGCTGCTGCTGCTGCCACTTTTTTGCCAGGGGCGATGTTCCCTGTGATATTGGTCGTCGGTTGGGTGTATGAGGCGTTTCAGCACGCCTCTGCACTTTGTCCAGCAGTGACAGGGGGCACTGGGCACTACTCATCCAGGTGGAAGGACTGTACTTCATGAAGCCTCATTTTGGCCTTATACAGCCGCATGGGCCGTCAGCGTCGAGCGGGTTGGCCTTACTCGGCGCGAGAGTCACCCTCAGGAGGCTCGACTTTGCACTGTCTCCAGTGGCGTCAAAGGGGAGCCTGGAGTCAACCTCCACCCCCAGGATTTTTGATGGAGTCCTTGATGGAAAGGGGTATCGTCCCCAAACTTCAGCTTCCCCTCGAGTACCCCGGGGGTCCTCCCTCGAACGTGGATATAACCATGGCCTGGGTTCTCGGCAGCAAACTTGACTTGCCACCGTTTTCCCCCAGGCCGTGATGTCACCAAGTTGACGGTTGGTGGCATCTATCACGTTCGCAGCCCTCCTCTCTGGTGTAGGAGTGGGACCGGTGCAGTCGTCAGCATAGGCAGATGCCACGGGGAGGCTTTGGAGGAGGTCATTGAAGTAAATGTTCCACAGGATGGGGCCCAGACCGATCCCTGTGGAACGGAACCTCCACCGGGTATGTGGGTGACGTTTCTCCATTCACCACCACCCTCAGACTCCGGCTGTGCAGGTAGCTCGAGAAAAAACGCCAGCCCGGTCCCGTGATGCCGAGCTGTTCAAGCTTTGCCAGGAGGCCCTTGTGCCACAACCCAGTCAAAGGCCCCGGCGATGTCCAGGGCAATCACCAGCGATGGGGGGCCAGAGTCCCCGGGAGTCCTGCCATGATTTGGAGAGCAGGAGAAGCAGGTCCGAGGGCGGAGCGTCCCTTCCTAAACCCGTACTGTCTAGGGGACATCAGGTGGTCCTCCTCTATGTGGCGGGTCATTTGCTCTTGCAATAATCCTTTCTAAGATCTTGCTGACAACTGACAGGAGCGAGATTGGACGATAGTTGGCTGGGTCAGGCTCTCCTTTTTCTTGTGTACGGGCGTGACACGAGCCTCCTTCCACAGGCATGGGCCCGGCGCCCGTTTGGGCACTGCTGAAAGATGTGCTGAGGGCCTTATCAGCTCATCTGTACAGTGCTTGAGCAGGAAGGGACTCACACCATCAGGCCCAGGCGCCTTTTTGGTGTTGACGGTACGCAGGAGGTGGGCCACGATGTCCTCCGTGACCACCGGGCTGTCCAGGCCCAGGTGACACATACGGGTGAGGCGAGGGGGCTGCCTCTCAGGGTCCTGTGTCGTTTATCTTCCTGCTGAAGTGCGTCGCCAGGAGGTCTGCCTTCTCCTGGTTTTTTTTCCACCCAGTCTCCTGCTGGTGTGATGAGGGGCGGGATTCTCTCCTGGGGGACGGTGCCGTTTGTCCTCTCCTTCACCAAGGACCCCCCATTGCCCTTTGGGGGCAACTTGATTGGGGCTAGTTTTTCCTCCTGACGTCATTTTCCCACCTTGTTCCTGGCCCATGAAGCTGTCCCCGGTCATGGCCTTACAGGGCGCGGTGCAGGGCCTTTTTCCTCTTTTGTGGGGGCGGCGCTTTAGGCGCACCCAGGCCTTGTATTTATCCTCCGCGGCAAGGGGACACCTGAAACCGAACCACGGCTGGGTCTCGCGGCTCAGCCTCGTACACTCTATGTGGACATGTTGGTCCCGCGCGGCAAGGAGAATGGCGGTGAAAGGGGCCCCATTGTGATCCACGTCACCGCAGAGCGCGGCGGCCCAGTCAGTCGGCCGATTCTTTAAAAGTGGACTTTCGGCTAACCTAAGACTAACCGTGGGTTTAGACAGGCATTTCCGTTTTCTAAACATTTTCCGGGGGGGATTAGTCTTAAGTTGGTTTAAAACTAACGAGAATAGTATTGGAAATGTTAGACCCAGGACCCTGTCCAACACTGGTCTAATGATATTTACGATACTATGCAAATGCCCATGCTAAGAAAATTAGCGGTATTGCCCAATATTCTGTTTTGCAAAATATAGTGTATACATGCGTCTACTGCAGATTATGAAGCATCTGAAATATTTTTTTAAAAGACCGCTTTTTGGCGCCCTACGAATCGGGGTTTGTTTATCTCTCCTCGCCCCCGAGTCCAGACTATCAGAAATATAATAGTCACTCACTTATACAAACTATACAACAGCACTTGCATTTAATTAATGGAAAGAGGAGACATTTATTCTCTTTTGGTCATAATAGTCTAGTCTCGCTAACAGCGGTTCCTTACATCCCTCTACGGGGAGGCCACGGCAAGTCCCCCATTTCCACACATCTATCCCCTCGGCAGGGATCCCCGAAATCCCTCCTAAGGGACACTTACGAGTGTATTATGGCTACAATAACCTTTACGAGGGTGGCTGAGGGAGATGCCCGTACCGAGCCGTCACTCCCGTACGGTTATCGGTGGCCTCTGGGGGGGGAAATATAGGGATATTCTGGGGATATGTGTGGGAAAATATTCTGCTAACCAATCACAGAGCAGCGCCTCGCATGACACGGCTTTATCTAGCTAATCATCATGCTCTCAGCTGTCAGGGAGCCCGATAAATAATTTAAAGAGACTTCAAAGGGCCGCTGTTGTGCAAAAATCGGCCTCTTTCGGAAATCGTCCCGCGGACGCTTATTTAACCTAGATAACTCTACAAACTTAACACAAACCTATCATAAACCTTACCTAACCTAAACCAACCTAAACTAATTTAACCAAAACCAAAAAACTATGTTTGCCTGTTTTAGCTAGATGGGCTGATTTCCAAAATGGGCCGATTTTGCTCATATCGCCGAATTTACATAAACATACTGCCACTTACCTTTCAGCGTAATATTCTCCCACTATTACTACAAGACGACCCGGTATACCTTGATGCCTGACATAGGTTCGGTCTTGCTGCCCAAATTTTAGTATCTATAACCACTCTGGCCCGCGCCGTACGTATGCCTTACCGTGGCCCTGGCGGTACTCTTTTCAGGGACGAGAACGCGCGTTCGCTTTTTAGTCAAAAAGCCCACGGGGGGGGCTAACCCCCTCAGTGACACCGTGCATTTTGCAAGGATGTAAACTTTATAATTCCTTGCTTGTGTTATACGGGGGTTGTACTATATTCAACATTGGGATCCCAAAACCACCACCCCGGATCATTATAGCGGCCAAACTTGTTGGGGGCATATTTTGTTTCAAAAGTCGACCGATTTATATTTTAAATATATGGGTTTTTTCCCTGCTATAATTTCAACTTCAACTATCACTATAACAGTGATTATGGCATCATTAGTTGTGAAAACTAAATAAAAACTATAATCCATACATCTTTCCCCAATAATGGGAAAGCTATAAGATCAAGGAAAATTTGGAAAAAAAGTGATAAAAAAGAATATAGGTTCATTTTTTTTTTTTTTTTTTTTATTTTTTTACATCTTTTACTAATAAATCCCAAAATATACATATGCACATACAACAATACCCATACATACAAAAAAAACCCAGTATAAAGGCGGCACAGCCCCCTTAGCCGCGCCACAGTCAGTCACAGGTTGGCGGGGCGTGAGGTCACTCCCCCTCCTTTTTGGTTCATCGGGGGGTGGGGGGCACGCGCCACCTCCGGGAGTAGGGCAAATTTTTCTGTACTGCCATACGAGGGGGCCGCGCTTTCCGGGCCGACGCGCTGTCCCGACGCTCTGTAGCGGGGGGGAAACAGGGAATGGATCAGGGGTGGGGGTCATTAGACGTGCTCACACGCCGCTCCTCAAAACCCTCCCTCCTCATCCAGGGTTACGTACCGGGGCCGAAGTCGTGTAAAGACCTCCTCGGTCGGGACCTGCTGGGCGGGGCGTAAAGGGCCCTTGTTGTTCGTGGCTTGTTTTGCCGGGCCCCTCCTCGTGCCCCGCACCAGCTGGGAACTGTTGCTCTGCGGCACAGATGGCAGCCGTCTGGCCATACCTTGGGCCCCCTTTGGGATGCGGGGAAAGACGTAAGGGCCCCCCGCGGGATGTCTGGTGCCCCGGGCCGCCTCATGGGGCCGCCTCTTTTGCCACGGACCTATGTGGCGGGGGGCCCCCCTTTTGAACCTTACGCAGCCCCCCCTTCGCGGCGAGGCCCTGGATGTGGCCCGGGTGGCGGGGGGTGAGCGCACGTTTCCAAACGGTGTGGGGGGCTGCCTGGGGCCTGCAGGGAACATGGATCGGTTGAACCCACAACCCCTCCTGTCCCCCCAGGGCGGCTGTAGGCGCCTCTATCGCCCCCAAAACCCGTCTCACGGGGAGCAATGGTGGGGGTTTCCTCCGGGAAAACCCTCACCGCCCGAACCAACCGCGTTGGTTTTTTGTTGTTCTCGGTAGCAGGGCGCGGAGAAAAATGACTTTTTCCGCTTTTCCGTCCCCCAAATAGATCTCCCGGGTTCGGGCGGGGCCACCCAAAGCGTCGGGGTCAAAATAGGACCTTTTCTCTTGCTCTGGCGTCTAAGCCCGTTCCTTTGGCATTGGTTTTCTACTTGATCTAACATGGAACTCCACGTTAGACTCCCCTAGTCCTGTTTGAAAAAGCGGCCCAGTGTCAGACAGGACGCGCTTGAGGCCACCGTCAACTCTATCCCAAGCCAAAAGACCCCTGGGATGTTTTCCCCCTGGCGGGGGCTAGGCCCCTGTGGGAGAGCACTGCAATGATCAAAGGGTGCCACTGTGTTGCTGGCTGCAAATGTACTGGGCTGCAGGAAGTCATGAGCACTGGGATCCAAGAGCCACCTCGTACGTGTGTGGGGAAAATGACGTGATTGGTAGCCCATGGACCCTGTCAACTCTTGAAGGCCCTTTTCACCAATGCTGATTCAGGTCGCCCACATAAAGCTTTCTGGCAGTCACGGGTGGGAAAATTTTTCCAGCTGGCATGAGGGGGGGGGAAGGGTCTGGCCCTCCATTGTGGGGGTAAAAAGCGCATAACAAGACAGCACTTTTGTCTGTGGGAGAAGGGGGAAGAACATCGCTTCTATCTCCTCGGGGGACGGGGCAGGGAGTAAATAAGCTGAGTCCCTCACGGGGGACACCCCTTTCACCGCCGCCCTTTCCGGTGCCCTCGTCAGGCTCCCGTGACAATACCCGGGGTTCGTACTGGGGTGTCCCCCACTCCAATCATGGAACTCTCGCGGCCACCACGACGTCCTTTGTTCCTGAGGACGGGGGTTGTTTTAGGGGTCGCCGACATTCGTCCTGAAACCCCGAACGTTGGCAGACAGGATTTAGGCCACGTGTGCCCTTCCTTGCCCTTTGGGATGGTATGGGGAGGCGGCACAGCGTTGGCAATGGTGTAACACCTTGGGTGATGGGGGGTTTTTTGGGGGGGGGGTTTGGGG